>JAASGX010000008.1:0-99453 GCA_023334415.1 Phytopythium chamaehyphon | reverse complement strand
CCACGAGCTTCTCCTTGGCCAGCGCCTCGGCGGCCTCGTACTCCTCCAGGTCGATGGCGTGGGCCGCGAACCCGGCCTTGCGCCCAGAGTTCTTGAGCACCTCCGCGAACCCCTCGGCCGTCCCGGTTTGAGATCCAAACAAGATCGCCACCCTTCCTCCGGGGTAGTTCGGGTCCTCGTCCACGCTCATGCGGCGCTTGACCGCCGCGTCCGCCGCCGCGCTGGCCCCCGCCGCCGCCTGCTTGTACATCTTCATCTGCTCGCCGATGCGCAGCATCTCGCTCTGCATCTTGTCCTCCGCCTTGGCCGCCGGCCGCAGCCACAGCACGGCGCTCGCCAGCACCGCCAGCACCGTGCCCACCACCACGTACGAGTCCATGGCTTTGACGGCGCTCACCTGTGCTGGAGCCTCGACGCCTGCGCAGCTAGCGGCGCCAAGAGAAATGCGCCGGTCCTTGGACCTCCGAGGCCGCCTTCCCGCACTTTCTGGCGGGGGGAAACCAATAGTACCCGTGTGCGTGGCACTCAGCCGTGTGCGGTTGAGTATGAGGTTTCGTAAGGTCTAATTTACGTGGTTTGTTACTAATTTGGGGTTACTAATATTTTTAGATTGAAAATTAGACTCGGATGGGAAACTAGTAGTGACAAAATACGGATCGTTCACACTGTTTTGGACTCCATGACAATTTGATTTGAGCCTGTCCAAGTCTTGCGCAGGAAATGGACGGCAAGGATTACCATAGCAGTGCCACCATCACTGGCGTGGCGGTCGGGCGCGAACGCAATGGGGCCAACATGGTGGCCGCATTGTCGGCAATACGATGGCGCTCGTGAACGGATTGCTGCTGTCGACATTTTATTATGGAACACGGCAATGAAAAAGTCTACCGCCCGCCTACAGGAACTTGGGCTCCTTCTCCTTGGGCGTCGCGGGTTTGAGCGAGCCGCCGCTGCGGTTGCTCATGAGCTTGCGGCTCTCGTGGGTCTCGGGCAGCATCAGGTGCACGGGCACCTCGTCCACGATGCCCGCCGCGCGCACCTTCATCCACTTGCGGAAGTTCCAGTAGGGCGCGCGCTCGGGCAGCTGCAGCGCGTGCTCGAGCGCGTTGTGCCAGTCGAGCCGGCTCAGCCGCGCGTTGCTCTGCATCATCTGCATGGTCAGCCGGCAGGCCTCGCGCGGGTTCTTGCGCTTGTCGGCGTAGAAGGCGATCAGCTCGCGGTAGCAGCCCGTGCTCTTGCCCATGCGCTTGGCGTTCGCCTGCAGCATCTGCATGGCCGTGTCCACGGCCCCGCTGCGGATGTACGCTAGGATCACCGTCTGGTACGTCAGCGTGTTCCACTTGAGCCCTCGGCGCTTCATCTCGTTCGCGAAGCCCTGCACCTTGTCCAGCTGGTCGGTCTCCAGCAGCGCCGTCAGCGCCGCGTTGTGCGCGAACTCGTTCAGCTTCTCCCCGCTCTTCTTGCGTGCGTTGAAGATATCCAGCGAGCGCAGCTTAGTCTCGTAGTCGTCCGACTTGGCGTGACCCATCAGCACGGCGCCGAGGTACAGCCCGCGCAGCTCGGGCTGGAGCGCCTCGGGCATCGAGTTGTAGACCTCGACGATGTCGTCCCAGTGCTTACCCTTGGCGCAGGCCGAGAAGACCGAGTTATAGATGGTCAACGTGGGCTGGAAGCCCACCTCCTGCATGGACGACAGCACGTCGAGCGCGAGCTCCCAACGGCCAGTCTTGCCCGCGCAGATGGCGAGGGAGTGGTAGGTGCTCTGTGTCATGTCGAGCTGCCGCTGGCGGATGGCGCGCAGCACGCCGAGCGCCGACTGGGCGTCGCCGACGCGCGCGCAGCTGTTGAGGATGTTGTTGTAGATGACGATGGTCATCTCGACGCGGTTCTTGAGCATGTCGTCGAAGATCTCGAGCACGAGCTCGTGCAGGCTCGACTTGAGCGCCGCCGACAGTGCGCGCGAGTACGTGACCGTCTTGGGCACGTACCCGTCGTTGCGCATGACCTCGAACACGCGCAGCGCATGCGAGTACTGCTCCTGGTTGTAGCACGACGCGATGGCGGCCGAGTAGGCGTGGATGCGCGGCCGCACGCCCTGCTCGCGCGAGTACACGAGCACCTCGAGGCACTCGGGCACGAGCTTCTTGGCGCCGAGCGCCGCGATGAGCGCCGACGCGATGTCGGTCGTGAGCCCCTCGCCGGACCGCTCCTTGATGTCGTTGAAGATGGCCATGGCCACCTTGCCGCCCGCGGGGTCGTGCTCGGCCGCCACCAGCGCCTCGAGCTGCTGTGTCTCGAGCGCCTCGGCGGCCAGCGCGGCCTCGTCCAGCTCCTCGACCTCGACGGCGCTCTGGTGGCGCCGCTGGCCGTGGCGCTCATGCTGCTGGCGATCGTGCTCGTCCTCTTTGCTTGCCACCGAGAAGAAGCGCCGCACCTGCGGCCGGCTCGAAGCGTGCGGCAGCTCCCAGCGGCGCGTCGACGTCGCCGCCGCCGGGGGAAGCGCCAGCGCCGACAGGTTGGCGGCAGCAGCCGAAGCGGCCGTGGCTGGAGCTTCAGGACGCAGGCGCAGGCCCTCGAGCTCGCGCCACAGCACGCCGCCGCGCCTGGCGCCCGCGACTCCTCTCCGCGCGAGCATTGGGCGTCTCCGAGCCGCTCGATTGGCCTGTGCGTTAAACCACACAAGTCTGCTAGTATTCACAGAAAGTAGCCCTTTGCTTTACGGATATTCGTCACGCCACCCTCACTACTGTGCCCGAAAGAGCCTTAGGCCCGCTTCCCCTTTTGGCTCGATCCGCCGAGAAAGGACGATGGCGATGGCGGCGGCAGCGGCGGCGGCGGGGGGCGAGAACCTGTGGCAGCAGATGCTGCGCGACTGCTCGGTGCGCTCGCGGCTGCCGGAGGCGAACCTGCTGGTCGTGGGCGACGCCGAG
This sequence comes from Phytopythium chamaehyphon, assembly GCA_023334415.1. Lineage (NCBI taxonomy): Eukaryota > Oomycota > Peronosporomycetes > Pythiales > Pythiaceae > Phytopythium > Phytopythium chamaehyphon. The sequence continues at coordinate 96,523 of JAASGX010000008.1, read as the reverse complement.
AGCGGCAAGTCGGCGCTGCTCTCGCGGCTCAGCGCGCAGCCGGCGGCGGCCGATGCGCCCGGCGACGCGGATGACGCGGGCGACTCGCTGCTCGCGTTCTCGACCATCGACGTGCTGGATCCCAAGGCCAAGGGCGCGGGCGGGGACGCCTCTGGTGCGTGGAGCTGCGAGGGTTTGGAGAGGACCAGCAGCTGACTAGCTCGCGAATTCCCAGAGGACGTGATGGCCAAGATCGGCACGTGGACGCTCAACGAGCTCAAGCTCAAGGAGCTCATGCGCATCGCCGTCAAGCCCCAGGACCTCGCGCATGTACGTCCTGGACTCGGGGAGGTGAAGATGAGGTGGGCGGTGCTGACGGGCTCTGCTGCTGCTGGCGATTAGACCGTAGTCGCAATTGTGCTCGACCTGTCGCGGCCGTGGACAATCAAGAGCTCGCTGGAGCAGGTGCGTACTGGTGCTGCTGCGGTTCAACAAGCGCGTGATCGGCTCACAAGTGTGCTCATACGCTTTTCAGTGGACGTCTGCGCTGGAAGGAGAACTGCTGCAGCAGATCAATGAACTCAGTCCGGACGCTCGCAACGACCTCTATTCGTCGATGAAGCAGTACATTTTGAGCTACGAAGACCCGGTATGCTGTTGTTGGTATTATGCCACAAATCGTGAGAATGTTTCTCTGAAATTCGTGGCTGCCGATCTACAGAGTATCGACAGCTCGGCCCCCGCCTCAATGGATGTGTCCACAAACGAGTTTGTGAGTTCAACAAGGTTTGAGCATTGTCATTTACTCATGATCTCACTTTTTCTGCGTCACTTTTGTTTTGTCAGATGCAAGAAGGTGTGTTGTCAAGAAACTTGGGAGTTCCCTTGCTCATTATTGTCGCCAAGGCGGATGTGCGTTTACGTCTAGTTCGACCGCTAAACAACTTACTCCCTCTCACGTTTTTCTACTTCTAGCTCCGTCCAGAGAACTCGACCAAGATGGACTACATCGAGTATACCCTGCGGCAGTTTGCTATTAAATGTACGCTTCGCTATCACTTCGCTCTGAAAGGTTGTGGTTGTGATTGATCTAACCCACGCCATGTCCAGATGGCGCTTCCGTGATTTACACATCGGCGAAAACAAAGACGAACGTTGACATGCTCAAGAACTACATCCTTCACCGAGCGCTCCCTACGCAGTTCACATTCAAGGAGCCGCCGCAGCTTATCGATCGGAGCGCAATCTTCCTGCCTTCGGGCTACGATTCGCTTCAACTCGTCGATAAGAGCCTGCTAGGGCCTCAGCCCCGATGGGAGAAAGACACACCGTTTAACAAGATGGTTCCCGCGCCTTCGGAGCAACAAGATGACACGTCGACTTCCGCTCTACTTGCGGGTGATATTCGCGTCGACAGCCATCAGGCATGGCTAGAAAAGCTTGAGAAGGCAGCAGGCGCTGGTCTTGAAGAGCTGCAGAAGCAGTCTATTGAAGCCAGCAAGCGTACCGAGGCCGCAGCAGCAACGCGTCGGGCTGCAGCCGAGCGGCGGAAGCGTGAGGAGAAGGACGTGAGCTCCAAGCACCTACAGAATTTCTTCAACAACCTGCTCAGCCGACCGGAAAAGTCCAAATCGAGCCGCTCTATCACCAGCGATGCAAAGAAGGTTGGTTGCTCGCACTCTTGTTATGTCATGTACACTGGCACCAAGAGCACTCACAGCTACAATTCTTTACACTCAAAAGGAGCGCGCAGATGTCAAGACACTTGCCGAGCAGGAGCTGCAACAGCTTACCAAGCGGTCGTAACTGTGTTATTACCACCTCTCGCCATGATAGATGGATCCATCGCACTGTTTGCGTCTCAATGTTTTGTGTACTGTCCCCCTCCTTCCTCCCCTATTGGTTCACTAATCTAACTCACTATGCAGCTGCTGCCACCGCCGTTGGCCGCCAGTTTTGACTGCTCAAGCAGCTCCTCCACGTGCTGTTCATCCTTTGCCGCTGTCTCCTTGTCACTGCTAGCCGGATGCTCACGGCGAGAAGCAAGCGGCGGATAAAGCTTCTCGATCGGGATATGCTCCGTATCTCGGCGACGGTAGAACAAAATGTACGCCGTCGATGATACGACCTCGCGCTCATCTACGTCCTTGCACTGGTGGTCGTTGAAGCACTTCCACTTGCCATCCGTCTCGCTCAGCACGTAGGCAAAATAGTGTCCACCGCCGAGTGCGCCAACATGATTCACAACAGCATACAAGTCGTATAGCATTCCGTCAGCCTGGCCAACAACTGATGCTGCGATAGCTGGAGCATCCAGTGCTGGCAATGATGTGTTGTGTTGGAGGTCCCCATTGGCAATATCTATCGCCTGACCGTTTAATTGTGGATCATCTCCACTGGAGTCCATTTTCTTCGTAGCTTGGAGTTTGCCGCCCAAGAAAAGCCAATGGCTGATTCCAGTGTCACGCTGCTTAGCACTTAGCTCGTTCTTTCGAGCGAGGTATGCCTGCAAATCGAGCCCCCGAAGTGGGAAGTCCACGAGGTGATGAAGTTTCCGCCGCGACACTTGGGTGTAGCAAAATCGCTTCAGCTGGATCACGAGCAGCGGTGGCAGTCGCCACAAGTCCATTTTCTTCGTCGCGGGACGAAGCGCGCGACAACGTCCACAAAAGGCTTCTTGAATATCCTCTTTTGCCGTGAAAATATCGAGGCAGTGGTCCAAGTTCAACGGCATGTTGTCCTGTTTGCGATTGGCGAGAACAGATTCGTCAAATTCGAGCTTGCTGGCCTGGATGGGGTCGTACTCCTCTTTCAGTGTGCGAATGTCCCAGTCAATAGCAATTGTCTCCTCTGCAGACAACTCGATGGGGGTATCGATCAGCGGGACGATAAGGCACCCGAGACAGCCGTCAATCCATTCGCAGCGCGAGCACCCGATGCCGTGGGAGGTCACCTTACGCAGACAAAAGCCAAATTTTGTTGCTGCCAAATGACGACCAAGTGCCAAGCACGATGCGTCTGTTCGGAAATGACCCTCCTCATCCAGTTCGTCTGGGAAGACCATCGACGCGCTGTCAACTGGGGACGGGGGCTCTTTCCAGTTGAAAATACGCCGAAGCCGATTCCAGACTAGCAAGTATAGGTTGTACGCTGTAGTTTTCTGGAGGGATACGCGCAGCACAAGTGGAGCGCCAAACAATCTTGTAATGTGCGCATTTGTAAAACTGTTGGTCGATCGCTCAACGCGGCGGTGAACGAGATAGATGAAGGCTTCACGTTGGCGACGTTCAATTACCTTGGACAAAGGAATATGGTAGCGGCGCACACCAGACGGATACGCAACATTTATGGTACCATTGGCGGCATTGCTCCCCACCACACGGGCAGCAGCTAACTCCTTGCTCTTGTCGACGCGAACGTACACCGACGTTCCGATAGGAAGTACTTCGCTGTCGGATGACATTGAGCTCGTGTCATCATCATCTTCGCTCTCGACCGGGCTCTCGGTCACTTTACGTTTGATGGCCGAGTCATTGGAATCAAACGCTGAATGTCCATTGATTGCCTTGCCAGTTTGAGAGCCACTTCCAGGAACGTTGTCACTATCCGATAGCTGCTCGCTTCCCTTGACGCCGCTTTCAACGGAGTCCGTGACAGCTAGAATACCACGTGATACAATTTCGTCAATTGAATCAAGTTCGAAAGCTGACAACTGATCTTTCTCGGGAATTTGCGACAAAGGCATTGCATCGTCTAGCAGGGCCTCAATTGTGTGGAAGTTTGAGGTGCGCGCAAGCACGATTTCTTTTGGCGTGCTTGATGAAGAGTTGTCATCGTTTCCCTTGCTCGCGATCTCAGCAAAATAAGCCCCGACTTGCTGCTTCACAGTACTGACTGTGGCGTTGGTCTTGACGCGCACTGAATACCGCATAGGAACGCGATCTGTACGGAAAATGAGCGTCATGACAATTGATCGAAAGTTGCTCTCCGGTAATGACAGTTGCAGGAAAGTAAACGGCTCGAAACGAGCCGACTCATACCCGCAAATTGAACACTCCAGTAGACTTTTGTACTGCCCAGTAAAGAGGGCAACAATCACCGACACTTCGCGCTTCAAGTGGTTTTCCCACCACTCGTTCGCTACAAGAGCATCGTTGCGACCGTTGCTATCTGGTTGCTCTGTGTACGGCTTAGTCATAATTCGATTCAGGTCTTCGCTCAAGCTGCTCAACAAGCACGCTAAGAGCTCTTGCGCGTCGTGCTGGTCTGAGCCAAGGAATTGTGGATGACACTTTGCGAGCACACGCTTGAATTCACTGGGAGAAAAACGCTTCTTTTCTGAAGTCCACAATACACGAAGCAGCTCTCCAAATGCAACCACAAGCTTTCCATTCGTTCCGTCGCGGTTGCGCAAGTTGATGTCACGCAGGTAGGCCTCGTTCTTGAAGTATTCAACGAGCAACCGCGTGTGACTCAAACACTGAAGCGCGCTACTCATGTAACAAGTATTTCCAAGATTGTCTAGGCCGACAAGGCCCTGACCTTTGAACGCATCCTTGGAAAACCGTTTGCGAAGTGTAATGGACGCCCCTGACGCCATCGAGTCAACAGTTGAAGCGGGCTGTGATCCATTTGTACTGCTGACATCCAAATGGTTCTTGTCCTTGTGGTGTTGGTTGTGCCCCGAGCTGGCATAACTCGATCCCAATGCTGTGAGCACCTCCAAGTTCCCACGTGAGCAAAACTCAGACGTTCGTGAAGGCCGCGGTTCACGCGGCCTTTTTCGTTGTGAATTCGTACCGTTCGCGCCAGCTCGTTGACGTCCCGACGGTGAATACTCGCTGTCATCATCGATTTCGTCATCATCATCGCTCTCATCGCTGCTTGAAAACTCATTTTGTCGTGAAGAACTGCGACCGGGAGAATGCTCATCGCTCTTCTTTAATGCGGCTTGTTTGTCACCTGACTGTGAAAGCGGCCAAGATCCATCCTCATCTTGAAGCTCTAGTAAGAATACACTGGTTTGAGTCAACTTTGACAACTCCTGTGGGTTGTCGCGGCGAACTCGTAATTTTCGCCCCGGCGTACTCTCGTTGAAGTACCACAACCGCGCTTTGTCCATCAGCTTCAGTAGCAGAAGTGCACGACATGTAGCTTCGAGGATAGAATCTGGAGTGCTCAGTCGACTAAGGACGACTTCTTCACCAGACATGACAACCCCTCCGGATGAAGCATCAACGCGTGCCACTCGAAGTACAAGCGGAAACAACTCGACGGCGACGCTCTCTGTGCTGTTTGTATCCTCTGCAGATTCTTGACTGTCTGATTGTAAACTGAAACGAGGCACGGTACTCACTACAACCCGTGATAGATCGGGGCCACCGCTATACCATTGCACGAGTACAGTATAGACGGTGGAGGGAACCAACTTCATTCACAAATAAGCAAGTAGTTTAGTTGGTGGAAAATATTTAAAAGCAAGTCGGATTGGCACGTACATAGTAGTCACTTCCGAGCACGAGCGATTCCTTGAGACGACGACTGCCGCTTGCTCGAAGTAGAGTCCAGTTGTAAACTGGGCCTGGGCGGTCAGCATGCATTGCCAACGAAATGGCTTGAGAGCGGACAATATTGCGAGGAGGCGATACAACTTTTGTCCCAGGAAGCAAGAGGGGAATAGCGAGCGTGCCATACGGGGTCCCGACAAGTGGATTCATTCCAACATAGTCTGACCACTTGCGCCACCACTCTGCTGCTACTAGATTCCATGACTGCACAGCAGTTCATAATGTTACCATATTGCTGTGATTGTCAGCATTCGACCTTGTACGTACCTGGCCCACAGAGACAGACTGCGATGCCAGCCTCCAGTGCCACGTGACAATGCGCTTCTCTAAGTATGGGGATGACGGCTTGACCCCCACAAGCAGGCATGCTCCAAACGCCAGCTGGTGCACTAGGCGCTCTGGGCTGTGAGCCTCAGATGCCCACTCGACAAAACTCTCTTCATCCCAGCCTTCATCTGCGGTGATGCTAGCGGAAATCTATGTAGACGCGCATCAGCACACCACAATACATTCAAAACAAACATCACAGATCGAGCACACCTCTGAAAGCTGCTGCTCTTCATCAAGCGCGCGTTGCTCAGAGTCGACCTCGCCATCCGAGCCTTCGGAGTCACATTTTGCACCGATATGAATAATTTCTTCCACCGCGTCAAGTGGCACGCGACCTGTGTCATCGTCTTTGTATATCCGGAATAAGTGGCGCATCTTCGCCCCACGAGTGCCACGACAGAAGTCGGACACGAACTGGCAGAATTCGTCAAATGTTACCACCTCCGGCAGTGCTGTGGCTGCTACAAAGCGGGATAAAAGTTTCTTGGGGAAATTCTGCTCGCTCAAGATGTCAACAAACTGGTCACTTGGGACTCTTGCGCTTGCACCACTCTTTGCATCAAAAAGTCTCTGGAACTGCCGCTCCAGCGCTGCAACTTCACTGATAGTAAACTGGGTAGCGTCTGCAATCCGGTGACGGATCACTACAGGATTATACTTTTTCTCTAGTGCAAGGATGTCGGCGTCTTCTTCGTTTCCAATCTTGGCTGCTAGCGACGCAAGCCATTTCACGAGCAGCGCATCACCTCGCGAGTCTTTCTGCTGCACCACTTCTCTGAATTCGTCGAGAGACAGACTCGAGCGGCCGTCGCAAATCGCGTCGAGAAACATGACCGTCGTTCTGTGGCGAGCGCGCTTGCGGCCGTATATGACGTCCATGAACCGGTCCAGGACGTCGCGAGCGACGCGCCCGGCCCCGTCGAGGTCGTAGATGATAAACAGCAGCTGGACCTGCTCCTCGTACGACCCGTGCTTGAGCCACGCGATGCCGCTCAGCACGTTCTCGAGCGTCAGCTCGCCCGACCGCTCCGAGTCGAGCACCTCGTACAGCCGGTCCGACAGCGAGTGCGGGATCATGGTGAACGCGCCCAGCATCTTGCTGCGGAACAGCTTCTTGGTCACCACGCCGCCGCCGCTCCCCGCCTGCGCTTGGTCTCCCGCATTGGGAACTTGAGCGCCGCCGGCTCCAGCCACGGCCGCTCGGCCGCTGCGTTTGGGCAGGAACGCCGACGAGAGCGCCGCCGCTGGAACATTGGGAGTATTAGCAGCGCCTCGAGCTGCCAACGGACTGCTATCGCCCGCCGAGGAGCCCGCGCCGCCCTCGGAGCGGCAGATGCGCCGGTATCCTTCCGTGTACCGCTTGATCTCGGCGGCCGATAGCCGCGCCACGTAGGCCTCGCCGGCGAGCGCGCCCGCCTCACGCGCCGAGGAGGACGCGTAGCCGCCGCCCACCACGTTGCCCATGAGCTCCGTAACCAGCAGCACCAGCACCAGCAGAAGCAGCAGAAGCAGAAGCACACCACCAACGCGCCTTTCTCGAGCAGAGATTCCCCTTCTTCTTCACTGTCAAGTGGAAGTGGGAGGACTACTGTGGACGTCGTAGTTATACGACCGCATTCCTGGCAGCATGCCAATTTCAACAAAGCTGGACTGGCAGTCCAGCTTTGTACGTTCCGGTCTTGGTTCTGTGAACTAAGTCCATCGGTGAAGTCCTGCTTGGTTTCATCGACAAAGAAGCGCCCAGACTCGTTTTGCTTGTGCTGTACAGCATGCATAAGCCATTCATTATGAGGTCGAACCAGGTTTGTTGAGTCTAAAGCTCTACCGGTAGTACTGGGAATGTTTTCGTATGGCAAGCGTGAACATATCAAGCTGGAGTCGATTCGCGTTAGTAAGATCTCCTCGCGAAGATAAGGATCAAACACATTCAAGCCTCTACTCACATTCATAGCAAACGATAAGTGTTTCTGCATTTCTTTCATGCGAGCATCTCGTTGACCCGATTACACTTGATAAGTTTTGGAATAGATACATTTGACTACAACAGGGTTGATAAACTACGGGTCGACCGGCTGGCTCACCAACTACAGACTACTGTAGCGGTGCTGCTCGTGCGGCAGAATGTCGGCGAGCTTGTGCTCGACGTGGTCGCGGATCAGCGGGGCGAAAATGTCAATCTGCTTCTGGCCGTGGAACATGGCGTCGTGGCCATACTTGCAGTCGACCTCGACCAGCTGAGCGTTTCGGCCGTACGACTGGAGGATGCTGACCAGGTTGCGTTGCTCCTGGATGGGCACCAGCAGGTCCTGCTTGACGCCGATGATCATTGTGTCGGCCGTAATGCGGCTCGTGCCCTCGGCCAGATTCGAGTATCCGCGGCCGAGGTTGGTCAGATCCATCGCCTTGGACAGCAGCAGGTAGCAGTTGGGGTCGTACACGCGCGCAAACTTGTTGGCCTGGTAGTTCATGTAGCTCTCGACGTCGAAGGTCGCGCTCTTGAAGTGCTCCTCGCCCGTGGGGTTCCAGTCGAAGCGCTGGTCGAACTCCTCGCGGGAACGGTAGCACGTCATGCCGAGCTCGCGCGCAACCTTCATGCCGTTCAAGGTGGCGCCGGGCGCGTAGTTGCCGTCCTTGTACTCGGGGTCGAGCAGGATCGCCTGCCGCTGCACGCGGCGGAAGGCGACCGTGCCGGGCGTGGTCTGGTGTGTGCACGCGATGCCAATGAGTCGCTCGAGGCGGTCGGGGAACTGGGCCGCGAACTCGAGCGCCTGCATGCCGCCCATGCTGCCACCGATGACCGTGTGCACGCGGTCGATGCCGAGGTCGTCGAGGATCCTGGCGTGGCACGCGGCCATGTCGGCGGGCGTGATCTGCGGGAACGAGGCCCGGTACGGCTGCTGCGTGCGCGGGTCGATCGAGAGCGGCGAGGTGCCTCCGAACGGGCTGCCGAGCGCCGCGGGGCAAATCACGCGGAAGTAGGACGTGTTGATGGCCTTGCCGGGGCCGATCATGTTCTCCCACCAGCCGGGCCGCGGGTCGTCGCGGTTGGACGCCGCGTGGCTCGAGTGCGAGAACGACGGCAGCACCAGGATCGTGCGGTCGCCCGGCAGCGACGGGTCCCCCCACTGCTCCCAGTCGATGCTGACCTCGGGCAGCGACCCGCCCAGCGTCAGCGGGAACGCGTCCTTGATCACGGACCTATACTTGTTGCGCGTGAGCGTCGGATCGCCGCCGCCCCCGTGGGCGCGCGGGTCCACGACGTACGCGCGCGCCTGCTGCGCCAGCCGCTGCGCCGGCGCCAGCGCCAGGCCCGCGCCGCTTCCCGCGAGGCGCTGCGCTGCCAGTCTGTAAGTAGCAACAAAGCGTCAGTCGCGAGCCTTAGACGCCCGCTGCAAGGCGAGAGCTGAGGCCTACCGGTGAGCGGAGGCGAGCAGCATGCCGGTCGAATCGAGCCCTTGGACACCTGCGAGCGAGAGTCGAGATGGCAGAATGAACGAGCCGCTGGCTGGAAGGGCAACCTCGCGCCCTGTCCCTCGGCGCCGATCTTACGCGCCAATCACGGGCTCCCATTCGTCCGCATCATCATTCGCCGGCCAATCAGCGCGCGAATTTAAACCGCGTGACGATTTTGGCGCTTTTAACAGGATGTCACTCAAGTGGGGTACATAGCCACGGAGCGGCGGACGAGACATGCGCTCAGACAACGCGGTCAGGCGCCAACTGCCGAGATCACGCAAAGGCCGGCGCAGTAAGCGCTCGCGCAAGCTTACGCGCATGCGGACACCTGGCCTTGCCGCTGCATGAACAGCGTCGAGTGGGATTGGTGGCATGAGGTGTCCCCAACCGAGTTCCGGTGAAAACTGTCTCGTCTTTGCACGAGTTGACTTCAACATCGATGGGTATGGACCCAATCATTCTTGCACAAATGCTAGCGCCGCCCACGAAGCTCATTTGGGTGTAGCTGCTTGTAAAAGTGGGCGCCATCGCGATGACTCATTGTGCATGAGCTGATCCATTGCTCGACACCATTTTCATTGACACAGCCACTAGTCAAATGTCAAATACTTGGCGATCAAGTACCGCGCAAGGTCGTTGGCGCCGCTGCGATGCACGAGAGAGGGTAAGCAAAACAGCCAGCAGCATGAAGAACATATCGAGACGACCTTACCTGTGCTTATAGATGAGCGAGAGGTTGTAGGCAGTCTCTCGACACAGCAGATATTCTTTGGGGATCTTGCGACCCTCGCGGTCAGATATCTCGTAAAACCGCAGTACGCGCTCGTACATCGGGATCGCCAAGTGGAATAGACCCTATTTTACAACAAAGGCACCGTGTCAGTTTGTCGACCTTCCCAGTAAGCGATTTCACGCAAACACATCGCGCACCAGTTGCTGGTGCGCACGCCCAATATTATACCACGCCTCAACCTTGCGGTAGTCTTCGTCAATCTCGCTAGGATTCTCTACTCGCACGTTCTGGTACTGTTGCAGGAAGGCGAATGCCTTCATCACTGTGTGTTGTCTGTCGTTGATTGTTCGCTGCATTGATGCTGATAGAAAGGCCAATCCGATGCAAAATAAAGTAAGCGGGTCTGTGGGGTGCTTTTGATGCGCTAGAGTCAGCTCGCCGACAGTCAGGGACGCGATGTCCCACGCAGACGATTGGTGGCCAGCAAGAAGTATAGCTGGATAGCTGTCAGGATCATCGCGTAGTAGCTTCGCCAGAAATTTCTGGTGCCACGAAAACACACCCGTGATCGCAATCACACGAGAGAACAGGTTCCAGTAGCCGAGGTTGCGTGGGTCTTCGATAATGTTGAGCCGCGCGCATTCGTACGCCATGCGATGCTCCTTGAACTCGAGTGCGATTACGAGTGCCACGAAGCGCAGCTCAAACCGAAGTTCAGGTTGCACAATCTTGTCGGATGTGTTCACATCCGTGAGCAGCTCAATTGCAGCTACATGCTTTCCTTGTTCAGTGAGTGTCTGCGCGACATCAATGACAAGATTGTAGTACTCCTGCTCTCCAAGCGCACGCGAAATGATAATTTGCTGGGAGACTCGTAACACAATGCCCAAGAACGACTCACGCTCCACTGGATCCGTAATATCCACTAGGTACTCGGATTTGAGAACCTGGAACCCCATCGACTGTGCGTCTGCAGGAGAAATAACTTCTCGTTGCTCGGACGAATTTGTTCCGCGTCCTGATAATCGAAAAGAAGTCTGGCTGAGTGAGGTGAGGATAATTGGAATACCTACTTTACACAGGATGTCAGGCTCTCCGGCTTGCTTCTTCAAGTGACCCCATTCAATCATTAATTTCAGGCGGACTCCATTCTCCATCGCTTCTGGCGAAAGGGATGGATCATCTGCAGTCTGCATCCGAGCGGTTTCTTCGTCCTCATCGTCGTCGTCCTCCTCCTCCTCCTCTTCGTCCTCTTCTTCGTCATCCGGATCGCCCTCCTTCTCTGCCAACGACGCGTCGTTTGCGGTGTCTTCACCTGCACTATTCTTCTTTGGTCTCTTTGTTTTCGCCGGCCGAACCCAGTACGGCCGTATCGGCGGCTCCATCGTTTCGGGCAAATATTTCTGTAGCATTGAAATGCCATGCAGAGGTGTTTGCCTTTTCCTGGTTGCCTGCATTGCTTTAAGCATCAACGCTGGATCTACGTTCAGTTCTGGGCGACCGTTGAACTGGCGTAAAAGTGCTTTCTCATAGAACTCAACAGCGACATCGTACATTTCGAGGCGATCATGGCACTCAGCATACTTGACCCAAATCTGCTCCAATGGGAACTCTTCCCGACCGAGTAAATGATGCAAAATCTCTGCGGCGCGTTGATCCTGACCGCCAAGAGCAATATATGCATCAGCAACGTCAAGGTACAAATCGCCAAACACTTCAACATCTTGAGTGAAAAGGTGGCTGAACATAGATTCAGCCGTGGCAAAGTCGCGCTCAAACAAGTGACAAATGCCGTACTTCACTGCAATATCGAGAGGCAACCCCCATGCGTCTCCGTCAGTCAAACCGGCCTCTTGTGCAGCCGCATTGCGGGCGTCAAGATCGTGAATAACAGTGATCGCTTCGCGATACTTCTTGAGCGTAATGAATAAATCGGCTAGCATGTTGACAGCATTGAGTTCGTATTTGGAAGAGTGATGTCGCATTGCCGGGTCGATAGCTGCAGCCTTCTCAATGCAAGTCTCGAGTGCATTCACCGCCTCGTCTTCTTGGTCGTTACAATGGTATGCTTCTGCGATTTGCATCCACAAGGATAGGTCATTTGGCATAAGCACTGTTAGTTTCTTGAAAACCTCTGCCGCCCGCCGGTTGTCGCCCTGCTCGCGGCAGAGCTCGGCGTAACTGAACAATGCCTCCTTGTCCTTGGGGTCCGCGCTACTCGCTTTCTTGAAGCAGAAAAGTGCCTGGTCCAGGTTGTTTTCGTCTTTGGCGATGCGGCCAACGCGTTTCCACAGATCTGCGTCCTGTGGCGTCAGCGTGCACGCAATGAGGAAGAACTGGAGCGCTTTGGTGCGGTCCTGCCGGTCTTCATAGATCATGCCGAGCGTATGATATGGGTCCGGGATGGTTGGGGCCTTCTTGATAAAATCTTTCAGCAGCAGAATGGCCTCGTCGTACTGGTGAGACGCGTACAACATGTTGGCTTCGCCAAGCACGCTCGCGAGCTCCGGCGGGACCTTGGTCGCCACAACACTGCGCTTCCGCGCCGCTCCTCCGCGTCTCCGCCTGCCTCCACTCCGCTTTCTCCGCCTTGACCGCCCCCAAAGCTACAACGCGGGCCACAATAACGTTAAACTGGCTGTCGTGTCATCAAAAAGCACAGCTCATTACCCACCTGTCGCTCAATGTCCGAGTCCTCTTCCTCCTCCTCGACCATGGCCGCGCGCGGTCGCCTGCGCTCCTCCTCCTCCTCCTCCTCGCTCGACTGCGGCTCGTACGCGTCATCATCGCTGCCGTCGCCCTCGTCTGCGATTTCTCTGCCTCCGTCAGCTCCAGGTCAACTTCGACAATTAATTCGGTAGTCGCCTGAACCTCACCGCGACTCTGCTCCGCGTCGTCGTCCATGGCGTCGAGGAGGCTCGGCTCGCCGCCCGCCTCACGCCCGGCTGCCTGCTCGTACTGCTCGAGGTTCGCGGGCATGTCGCTGTCGCCCATGGCGGCCTCCAGCAGCGACCGGAAGTACGACATGACCGATCTAATGCTGCTGTCAACAAGTCAACCACCTTTTCGGTCCATCCGCGGGAGAGGTCGCGCGAAGGTCGCTCGAATTCAGTCGGAGCGTGCGTTTTTGAAAGAGGCGAAGCGGTCGGAAATGGAGGGAAGCGGCCTGGCGGGCGACAGCGCCGACTCGTGGAACGAGGTCGTGGCCATCAGCGCGACCATGGAGCAGATGTTCAAGGAGGGCGCGCGGAGCGACGCGGCGCGGCTTCGCGCCATTGTGGAGCGCCGCCGGGAGATCGCGGCCGAGGTCGCGACGCGCAAGGCCGCGGCCGAGCGGCAGCTGGACCGTGCGTCGCTGCTTTTGGTCTCTTTCGCCGCCTTTTGGCTGCTCGCTGCCTGTGGACGCTTGGTGCTAATGCGCGTGGCAGACATGAAGGCGAACCTGCGCGAGTGGGAGGAGAAGGACGGCGCGGCGCGCGCGCGCGGCGAGCAGCTGCGCGTCAGGCTGCAGGAGCTCGAGGCCAAGCGGAGAGAGATGAACGTCGAGCTCGAGCGCTTCAAGGAGAACGAGGAGTCGTCCAAGAAGGCGCTGGACAAGCTCGCCGACCAGTATGAGGAGGTGCGCCTCGAGCTGGTCCAGTACACGGTGCAGCACCAGAACGAGGTGCCGGCCGCCAAGTACGTCGTTCAGCATCGCGGTGGTTTGTGTGGGTCTGACATGAAGATGGCTGCAACAGGCACCAGATGAGTCTGTACGCGTCCGTGACCGGCATCAAGTGGGACTTCACCGGCGGCAAGATCGCAGGCGGTGCGTGGCTGCCTTTGTTGCTGTAAAGCTCTTCAGGCTCTGACTTGTGATGGATGACCAGACATTCACGTTCCGGCCAGGCAGACCGTGGTCCGGTTCGAAGTCGACCCGGCGGCCGACGCGTTCGAGAAGGCCAACGCGCTCTGGGACCAGATCGATGGCGCCTTCGACGACCTGGACGGCACCGACCTGTAGCTCAGCTTCACATGTTCATCGTGGCCAAAATTTATTACCAATCATAGCCTCCCACTAGCGGATTTTCTCGCAATCAGATTCACTGTTCTCCAACTGAAGAAGCTACCCAAACGGTCGAGACAGGCGGCACTTGGAGATCGTGAAGGTGGAGTGCGCGATGGCTGCGGAGGTGATCGAGAACCAGCGCTGGTACCCGATCCTGGTAGGTCTCTCGCCGCTTTCCCCGGGCCCAAAGGCTCGCTCCGCGGCTTCTTCTGCGCGTTCAGGAAGAAATGGGCGAGCAAAAGGGGCTGACGCGTCCGTTTCCAGGGCTGGTCGGCGCGGCTGAACGCGGACGACCCGCCTGCGTGGTGCACGGCGGCGCGGGAGAAGTGCGCGAGCAAGGACGAGCAGCGCGAGCTCGAGTGGCGCGTGTACAAGGCCGAGGACTACGACGAGGAGGGCTGGCTATACGGCTCGAGCTTCGACGCCGAGCTCGGCAAGAAGACGCGCAGCTCCGTGGTGCGCACGCGCGTTTGGCTCGGGCATAAAGCTGGAGAGGCGGGTGCTGCAGCCGGCGCTGGCAATGCACATCAAGCCAAGGACGAGCAGGCGGGAGGGTGGAGCTCGCTGTTCGGCTCGGCGCCTGCACCTGCCAAGCAAGACGAGAACGAAGACGAGAAGCTGAATGCGAGCGCTACGCCAGCTTCAGAGGAAGGGCAGGATGGCCCAGACACACTCTTCCCGAGCGCTGCTGCGAAGGAGGCCGAGGAGTTGTTTCCTTCGGCCAAGGTGCCTGGACGGAGACAAAAATCGCCAACGAAAAAGGAAACTGACAAATCAGCGGGGTTCTTTGGGAAAATATCTGCAGCTGCGATGTCACTCCCCAGCTCTGTCATCAACCTTGCAGGAGAGTCGTCCAAGCAAGCGGTGGTGGGAACTGTGCAGTCTATCAAGGAAGTGTCGTTGTATGGATATGAGATCGCACAGGCTGCGACGGTGGCTGCAATTACGGCAGACCCCCAGAATCCGAATCAAACACGCGCCCTGGGCTCTACGCAAGGAGAGGACAATGAAACTAGCGAGGTATTGTCAATGTTGTCCAAGAGATTTCCGGATCTGGGTCCATTTGAGCGCAGTCTAGTGACCTGTTGCGCCAACGATGCGCCACGATACTTATCTCCGCCAGAGCCGACCAATCTGAAAACATGCAAGCAGTGTGGTGCTGAGTTTGGAATGACCAAGTTTCGATACCAGTGCGGCTACTGTTCCGAGTCGTACTGCCGTGATGACCTTCCGCATTCTGACGTGATCCGAGCGTTCGGGCAATCAGTTCCTTCGAAGCTTTGCGCAAACTGCCACTTCATCTTAAAGGAGAAGATAGAACAGCAGCTCGTCCAATGGCGAGGGGAACGCGTCCATGATTTTTTGCGTGATCTGTTGATTCTGTATTACAGCACGGCAACGGACACGGCTGTAGATAAAATCATGCGAGCAGCAGAAGGAACACTGGTGGCAGCGAAATCGGTTCCAATCGGCGCAACAGCCAAAATGGCGGTCGTTAGTGCCGATTTCTTGCGAAAATACGGACGCGCTGGGCTAATCGGCTTTATTCTTCGCAACGAGTTTATGCAATCGTTTACAACCTTGAAAGGCTTGATTGGAGACCTCGGAGACTTGGGATTTCAGGATGCGGCTATTGGGATGTACTATTTCATGGCGATGAATCGAGGCGAGCGTGGCGCAAATCCGTTAGCAGAAATTGAAGACCATGTCGACTGCGCAGCTGTGTCCGACGAGTTTCTCGCAAATGCGCTGAGGTACGCGCCACTTGCGCTTCATGCAATATACGAGTTGGACGTGCTTGATATTCAGCGGATTAGCAAGCTGCAAGGTTTTTCCCTCATTTATGCGCACGTCCAGAATCAAGATGTCCGCCACCCGTCGTATGCGTTGCTGGGCAGCAAAGAAACCAAAACGGCTTTAGTTTTAATCCGTGGGTCGAAGTCTGTTCAGGACCTTTTGACTGATATTCAAGCGCATCCGGAAGGGTTTGGGGGCTCTGCAACTGACGTCCACGAAGACACGCCTGGCGGCTTTGTCGATGCGTTCGCTCACAATGGCATGCTGAAGGCAGCAATGTGGATCAAAGACCGTATCGTCAAGTCTTTACGGATTCTCCACAATGAAGGCTACCGCATTGTGTTCGCTGGACACTCTCTAGGCGCAGGATGTGCTGCACTTCTATCGATCATGCTTCAAAAGGAGTTTGCCGACCTCGAATGCTACGCGTATGCGATCCCTGCATGCGTCAACTACAGTGTGGCAGACTCATGCAACGATTTTGTTCATTCGATTGTGCTCCGCGACGACTGTGTTCCTCGGGCCAAGGCATCTAACGTGTTGAAGCTCGTAGGTCGTCTGCGTGACTTTAAGGGATGCTGGCGCGAAACAGCAAACGAGGATTTAGAGGCAGTAAAGGATCGCGTGAAGACTTTGTGGGCTCCGCGAAAACGTGAATGGGCCAAGGAGCAAGCGGACATGAAGAAAGGGAAGCTCGCGAACCGCGGTGCGATTGGAGAGCAAGACGCATTGAAGCCGACGAGTGTAGAAGGTGCCATAATTGAGGAGCAAAATGCAAGCGAGAATGACAGTGGGGAGAAGATTCCAAATGAAGCACCATCCGACGCGTGGACGTTGACGAGAAGCAATTTGATCGAGAAACTAGACAGTGCCGACACAGCTGAAGACAAGGCATTAGCACCAAGTCCAGAAGAGAAGGCCGCAGAGAAGCAAGTGCTGAGCGAGCTCGTGAAAAATCTCGTTGAGGATCCAAAGGAGCTATACATCCCAGGACGCGTTACTCACATCTACTTCAACAAGGGAGTTTACGAGGCTGTCCACGTGGATCGCAGGTGCGAAGCACTCGCTCACATTCCCGTGCAGCAAAACATGCTAAGCGACCATTTGGGACGCAATTACTTGAGTGCGCTCCGCATCGTGCGAGACGTGCGGCGCATGAAGCCGACACTCCCCGAATGGGTGCCGTTTGGCACCAAGACGCGCTGCATGTGCTGCGACTCGCCTTTTACGTGGAACTCGACATCGTCAAGCGAGGCGCAGCAGAATCGTGACCAGCACAATTGCCGTCGCTGCGGCTGGCTTGTGTGCGAGGGATGCTCAGAGAAACTCAAATCAATTCCAGAGTTCGGCATCAATGTACCAGTCCGCGTTTGCGACCGGTGCTACTACGAGTTGTAGAAGTAGTGGCCAGTATCGCGCAGGATGGGTCGCATTCGAGGTAACTTTACAACAGCACTGGTTGGATAGATCCCTGTCATTTTGTTTGCTCTGCTGTCCGTGAAGAAGATGCGCTAGCATGCCATGCACGCGCGTTGCGTGAACGTGCGGTCGAAACGCGCGGACACATTGATGATCGATGCCCCGACGATTCATTGAACCATCCGATTGCGCCGAAGCTGCGCCAAACTCCACCCGCGCTTTGTACACTCCTCTTCGTATGACGCTGGTCCATGGCGAAGATCGTGAGGCTTGCACTCTAGCGAATTGGTGCTTTCCTACAGTATCAAACAGTAGAGACTGCGCAACTGTCCGGTCGCGTTCCCGTGTTTCGCCTGTTGGAAGTCGCGACGCATGACGTCGTCGCTGGTTTTGCTGTCTGAATTACAGTCTGAACATCAATCACTTGCAGTTTGCATGCTTCGTTGCCCCGTCTCTGTTGATCGCTGGAGGTGCTGAATGGAGTGTACGGTCCACGCGGACAGAAAATCGCGTCTCCTGCCCGTCAAGTCCGACGAGCTCACTCGTCTCACTCTCCAACTCGCTGTGCGATTGTCAAGGCTCCAATCCACAGCTCAAAGTCCAAGTAACTTACCGTTGGGTTAGCTGAGGTCACGTTAGCATGCTGGGCCGTGGACTTGCACTGCTGGCAACGGCGCTCCTGGCGCTGGGCGGCGCCGATGCCGCGAGCTTTGGCTACACGACCGCGTCGGAGAAGTACGTGATCACCACGGGCGCCGGTCTCGTCATCACCATGAAGAAGTCCACGTGCGACATCAACTCGATGAACTACAACGGCAAGGAGCTGCAGTTTAAGTCCAAGGGCACGCAGATTAACTCGGGCCTCGGAACGGTGCAGACCAGCAAGATCGAGACGCTCAGCGACAGCAAGAAGACCATCCAAGTCACGTGCGTCGCCTCGGCCACGGGCATCACGCAGTACTACTTCTTCCGCCCCAATGAGAACGCCGTCTACATGGGCACGAACCACGCCTCGGGCGCCTCCACGACGCTGCCCGAGATGCGCTTCATTGCTCGCATGGACAAGTCGGTCATGAGCTCGGGCGTCGGCCCCGAAGTCGAGATGGTCTCGGGCGTCCACGCCATTGAGGCCGAGGACGTGTACGCGACGAGCAAGAGTCAGACCATCTCCAAGTTCTACTCTGGCGTGCAGTTCATGGACGACAAGGTTCACGGTGTGTCGAGCTCGGCTGCGAGCGTCTACCTCGTCATGTCGGACCGCGCTTACGAGACGTCGTCGGGCGGCCCGTTCTTCCGCGACATCAACAACAAAGTCGACGAGTCCAACGAACTCACGTTCTACATGAACTCGGACCACACGCGTATTGAGGACTACCGCTTCGGTTTCCACGGCCCATACGCAATGGTGATCGGAGCCTCCAGCACTAGCTCGAGCTCAGCTGCCTCGTCGGTGGACTTTAGCTTCTTCCAGTCTTTGTCGCTCACGGGCTTCGTCCCGGACTCCAAGCGTGGCTCGGTCTCGGGCTCCATCACGGACTCGAAGAGTGTTATCAGCTCGAACGACACGGTTGTCGTGACCTGGAGCAACTCTGCCGCTCAGTACTGGACCAAGTTGTCGGCTGGCGTCCGCACCTTCACCTCACCCAAGATGAAGCCCGGCACCTACACGATGAAGGTGTTCAAGAAGCAGCTCGAGGTCACTAGCGTGTCGAATGTTGTCGTGACGGCTGGCGCTACCACCAAGTCGAACGCGGCGGTCACGTACTCGCTTGTGAGCAAGCCGATTTGGCGCATTGGCACGTGGGACGGCACGCCCGACGGATTTCTGAACGCCGACAAGATCCACAAGATGCACCCGAGCGACTACCGCATGTCGGCCTGGAAGGCGATCACCTTCAAGGCTGGCACCGACTCGGCCAGCTCGTTCCCCATGGCGCAGTTCCGTGGTGTCAACGACCCAATTACGCTTACATTCTCACTCACGAGTACCCAGGCAGCGACTGCCAAGACGCTGAAGATTGGACTGACGCTTGCCCAGAGCAGTGCTCGCAACAGCATCACAGTCAACGGAAAGTACACACCTGCTGTGCCAGCTTCGGTGGCTGTCAAGACCCGTGGTGTCACGCGTGGCGTCACCCACGGCAACTACAAGCTGTATGAGTACGCAATCCCGGCCAGTGCCCTCGTCACGGGCTCGAACTCGATCAAGCTCACGATTGCCAGCGGTGCGACTGACCCGGCCGAGACCTACTTGCATGCGTCTGTCGTGTTTGACGCTCTTGAGCTCGTGTAAATGCAAACGTAGTAAGAGGGAGCCATTTGATGTGAATGAGCGTGAAATTTTACACTGTTGCTCGATAGATACGTTGGTACAGCTTTGCATACCCTAGAGATACACTTGTGGGATCCGCTTTTGATCCCAACCGCAGCAAGGAAAACAGCCGACGATATTGGGCTAGAGACTGCTGTATCGGTGATGCTCGACCGGCTGCAGGTCGGCGATCGGATGCTCGATGTACTCGTGCACAATCGGTGCCAACAGCTCGAGCTGCGCGTCTTCAACAAACATGGCGTCGTGGCCGTACTTGGAGCTCAGCTCGATCAAATTGGCACTGCGGCCGTACGACTGGAGAATGGAAACGAGGTTGCGCTGCTCCTCAACTGGGACCAGCAGGTCTTGCTTGATACCAATGATCAGCGACGGGCATTTTATGCGCATGGTGCCGGTGGCCAAGTTTGTGTACCCTCGACCGAGGTTCATCAAGTCCAGCGCCTTCGAGAGCAGGAGATAGCAGTTGGGATCGAATGAGCGCGCGAACTTCTCAGCCTCGTACGACATGTAGTTCTCGACGTCGAAAGTGGCGGAATTGAAGTTCTCCGCTCCTGTCGGGTTCCAGTCGAAGCTCTGGTCGAGATCCTCACGTGAGCGGTAGCACGTCAGGCCAAGTTCTCGCGCGATCTTCATGCCGTTCAGCACCGCTCCGCTAGCGTAGTTGCCATCTTTGTAGGCGGGGTCCGAAAGGATAGCGTGACGCTGAACGCGACGGAAAGCCACGGAGCCTGGGGTGCTCTGGTGGGTGCACGTGATGCCGACGAGACGCTCCAATCTGTTCGGGAACTGCGCAGCGAACTCGAGCGCCTGACGCATGAAGGAATGTTAGGTGTCAAATCTGCTGCAAAGCAGAAAAATAGCGCTTGGAATTGGTACCTGCATGCCGCCCATGCTTCCGCCCACGACGGCGTGCACTCGGTCAATGCCGAGGTCGTCCAGGACCTTGGCATGGCAGGCCGCCTGAAATCACGCAAACTCATGAGCACAGCCGTGTCTGTCTGAATCCACGTCGCCTTAAGATCACACCATGTCTGCGATCGTGATCTGGGGAAAGCTGGACCGGTAGGGCTCGCCTGCCATCTCAAAACCCTCGTTCACCACAAAGCTCGCTTTCTCCAATCTCACCAAGCCAATCTCACCTGTGCGCGGGTCGGTCGCGAGCGGGGACGTGCCGCTGAACGGGCTGCCGAGCGCCGCGGGGCAAATCACGCGGAAGTGGCTCGTGTCGATGGCCCTGCCCGGCCCCACCAGGCTCTCCCACCAGCCGGGCCGCGGGTCGTCGCGGTTGGACGCCGCGTGGCTCGAGTGCGCGAACGGCGGCAGCAGCAGCACCGTGCGGCTCCCTGGCAGCGCCGGATCTCCCCACTGCTCCCAGTCGACGCGGAGCTCCGGCAGTGCCCCGCCCAGCACCAGCGGGAGCTCCTCCTGGATCACGGACCTATACTTGTTGCGCGTGAGCGTTGGGTCCGCGCCTTTGCCTCGGCGCGGCAGCAGCAGGAACGTCCGGTGGGCGAGCGCCGGCGCCAGCGCCCGAGCGGCCGAGCCCGCGGCCTGGCTGGTTGTTTGGTTCGTTCATTAAGGCGTCAGCTAGGGGTAACGCCTGCAGAGAGGCGGGCGCGCGTACCGGTGGAGCGTCGCGAGCATGGCTTCTCTTCTCTGCCTTACGAGCGGAACTGGGATGGCTTGAGCTGCCGCGAGGTGTTTGGCTTGTGCTGAGGTAGCGCTCGTCATCGGCCGCTCATAGGCGGCGTCTCCATCCCACGGCGAGGTCAGGCGCAGGCGCAAAGGCGTGCACGCGTCCGTGTTGCAGCGACGGAAAATAGAGCCCGGTCGGAAACATGCGTCTCAATATTCAACACTCATCAGCTACAACAGTTTTTTTTTTATCAAAGGGAGCTGTATTGTGTCGCATCAACATGCACGTCGGCTTTCACGACGGGAGAACCGGCCGCTCAGCAGTTGAAGCTGCAAAGAAGCCGACAGCAGTTACCGATCGGCTAGACAAGCAAAGCGAAGCGATCGATCCCCAAGCCTCCAGTGCATGGCCAGCGCCGCGTTCGCCGCCGTCTACTGCCTCGTGGTGCTCGCCGCGCTGCTGGGCGCGCTCGCCGGCTGCCGCGCGTGGCTCCAGTACCGCCGGACGCTGCTCGACGTGCTGCAGCGCCGCCGCGCTCGAGACCTGGAGAGCGGTCGCCCGAACTCCCGCGTGGAGACGGACGACTACTGGCAGGGCGCGCCACCCCCGAGACTTGGCGACGCGTCTGTCGTTGTGGCGTCGCCCAGCCTGAAGCTCGCCACGCCGCTGCTGCCGACCGCCACGCATGTCCAGAAGTCGACTTTCAGGACCGACCTGTAGCTATTCGCAGGCAGCGAGCTAATGGAAATATATGCGTGCAATTTGGTGGAGGCGGTGACTTTGACCTGCTCGAGACAGCATCTGTCTATGACAGCGAGACTTTGCTGAACGATGTGCAAGCTTTTGCCAGTCATATGCACCATCGACAGGTGGTCAAGCACAGTCGCAGGTTCATTGCCAATGGAGTACACCGTTCGTTCTAGTTGTGCTCTTGGTGTAGTCGCCTGCAGGACTGGTACATTCGGAGCTAGACTCGGATGAAACCCAACGAGTAGCTGTCTCCAAGTATTTAGGCCACTTTTCGGCATCAACCGCGAAACACTAGGCACTCACCCAGCAGTCTTGATGCGGCCGGTTCAGTTTTCTGCGTGGCAACGTTGCTCCACCAAGCTAATTCCTGCTTCGAAGTAGGGGGGAAACTTGTGAATGATCATGTCGTGGCACCCTCAGCGCCTTCACAATGTGAGATCACAGCGAAGCCTTATGTGAAGTTCACATAGGTTTCGCTGTCATCTCAGAACCGCCAGCACTCAAGTCGCCACCATGATGTGGTGACCAGATCCTGAATTTTTCGCCTGGGTCCACGATTTCATCCAATGGGAGCGCTGCAACGCACACGAAATCCTCGCAGCCCCCTCGCACTTCCCCCAGAAACGACCGAGAAGGGACTGCGAGCGGTCATGGACAAGTTCGCGCTGGACAAGCTGCGGAATGCGGTGGACGACGCGTGCGTGGCTCGTGTTGCTGTTGCTGCTGCTGCTAAGTATGGGGAGGGGTTGCTGACGCGTCGCTCTGCTCTTCTCCGCAGCAAGAACGCCGTCAAGGCCAAGATGGGCACGGACATCGAGCGCAAGATGGAGGAGGCGCTGTCCAACAAGAACTGGGGCGCCTCGAGCACGCTGCTGAACGAGATCTCGCAGCTCACTTATGACTAGTGCGGTCGCTCGCTCGCCCTTGTCCTCGAGTGGCTCAGAGGACTGACGCCACCACCTGCAGCGAGTCGTACCAGGTGATCACGCGCAAGATCTGGGAGGCGACCGACGCGCACGCGCGCCAGTGGCGCACGGTCTTCAAGGTCGTTCCGGGGCTCTGGGCTGCTGTTATTCAGCAGATACACTGGGGCTGACCTTAAAGCTTGTGACGGCAGGCGCTCACGCTGCTGGACCACCTCGTCAAGAACGGCACGGAGCGCGTGGTCGAGAACGCGCGCGACCACATGTTCAAGCTGCGCCAGCTCTCGGACTTTTCGTACCATGACGGCACGGCAGACAAGGGCGCCGGGGGTGAGCCTGCCCATGTTGTGTTATGGTACGCATTCGCTGACCATTGCACTTTACAGTCCGCGAGAAGGCCAAACAGATCGTCGACATGCTCAACAACAACGATATCATCCGCGAAGAGCGAGAGAAGGCGCGCCGCCTGCGCGATAAGTACGTCGGCATCGGCAGCGGAGTTGGCGGCGGATACGCCGGCGGTGGCGGGGGAGGCTACAGCGGGAGCAGTGCGTACAGTGGTGGTGGCGGCGGCGGTGGCTACAGCGGCAGTGGTGGCTACAGCGGTGGTGGTGGAGGTGGTAGCGGCTACAGTGGCGGCGGCGGCTACAACGGTGGCGGCGGCTACAGCGGCGGCGGCGGCGGCAGCAGCAGCTACAGTGGTGGCGGTGGCGGTGGTGGATACAGTGGCGGCGGCGGATACAGCGGTAGCAGTAACCGCGATGAAAGCCGCGGATACTCAAGCCGGTACGCTGAAGAAGAAGAGGAGGATGACTACAGCAACAGCCGTAGCAGCCGCCGTGACAAGAGCCGAGGTGCGTGATCCTGCCTTGCTGCCGTATTGGAATGAGAGTTTCCTCACCGCGCGATGTTGTGCGGTGGTATTAGACGAGCCCAGTGACGAGTCTTCTGAGGATGATGTAAGTTTGCAATTTGTGCGGCACATGCGGATCTGCCTCCTAATTGATATGACACTTCCTTTCATAGAGCCGCTCGAAGCGCCGAACTGCGTCATCCAAGCGTCGAGCGAAGAAGGAGGTAAGACCAATTGGTCGACATTTTGATTTTAGGGAGGAGCTCTAATGGCTTGATATCACCTTGCAGGAGGAAGCTGCTGCTACCACCAAGGGCCCGTCGGCTGCGCCGTCGCTTCTTGATACCGATTTCTTTGGATCCTCTGGAAGCACTCCTCCTGCGGGTTCGTTTGGTCGTTGGTAGACAGAATTATATGCAAATTGGAGCGCTAACTGACTGTCCCATCATCGTATCAGCCCCCGCTGCGGCGTTTGATCCATTTGCGCTCCCAGCTGCCCCTGCAGCTCCTGCTGGCCAGGCTTCGTTTGCTGCTTTCGGTGCGCCAACTCCTCCGGCCGCTCCCCAGCAGCAAGGTTTTGGTGCTTTTCCGAGCGCCGCGCCCGCGCAGACCCAACCTGCTTTCGACCCGTTCGGTGCCCCTGCTGGTGGTGCCCCTGCTCAAGCCGGCGGCGCTCAGTTTGGATCATTTACTGGCGCCCAGCCGCAGCAGCAAAACTTCATGGGTGGGAATGCGTTCGGCCAGCAGCCAGGTGCCCCTGCGCCGATGTTCAACCAGCAGGCGCAGAACCAATTCGGGCAGTTTGGCATGCAGGCTCCGATGCAGCAGAGCGGCATGCAGGGCGGTATGCAGGGCGGTATGCAGGGCGGTATGCAAGCGCGCACAACGTCCAACCCGGGAATGGCTCAGCAGGGAGCTGGCCACCAGCGAACCAACAGTTCTTCAAGCCAGCAGTCGGAGCCTAAGAGGAACGATGCGTGGGGTGCTGGTTCAACTCTGTTCGATCTGAATAACCTGAGTTTATCGTCATCAAGCGGGATGTCTGCAAGTGGAAGTCGCCCCGGACAGCCTGCACCGAGTGGAAACCACAACAATAGCTTCAGCGGACTCGACAACCTTGCCGGACTGCCTAACAAGCCTGCTCCCATGGGAGGCGCGGGAATGATGAATCAGATGGGTGGCGGCATGAACTATGGCATAGGTATGGGCGGTATGAACATGGGCCAGCCTCAAGGAATGGGCTACGGCCAAATGCAGATGGGTCAGATGCCCATGCAAGGCGGCATGCAGCCGCGCCCGATGATGGGCAACATGGGAATGCAGCAGCCCGGTGGCATGGGCGGCATGATGAACCAGGGCGGCGGCTTTGGCATGCAGCAGCCTCAGCAGCAGCAGCAGCAGCAGCAGCACAACCCATTCGCTGGACTCGGCTCTTTCTAGACGCGTAGTTGTGTTCGGTAGCTGCGGGCAGTGTTGATTGAGCGCACAAGCCGGCCAGCGGTAATGTCGAAATGAATCTCCAGGGAGGCTGGGTCGTTGCCTCCTATCTACTGGCCGGGAAGGGATTGTCCATGATGCAAATTGCCATCACCCAGGGCAATCGTATTAGTAAAAGTTGGAGTTCCTATCCACTACATGGCACAACCTAAGACACACGCTGATGATATCTATCACGCACGACCCTCTTGGTCACTTCTCGGGCTCGTCCAGGGACGCCTCGGGGCTCTCTGGCGGTTCTGGGTCTGGCCACGCATCTTCCATGTCTTCGTCGTTGTTGCCGATAGCTTTGCAGTGGAAGAGCGCGCCGCTGCTGAACGACTTGAACAGCCGGGGCCCGCGGTCGTCCGCCTGGTCGTGCGAGAGCATGTTGACCTGGCTGGACGTCTTCTTGAGGCTGCTTCGGCCGGCGGCCGCGTCGCCGACAACGGCCGTGGTCACGGCGTCTTCCACGTGGACCGACTTGCGCTTCCGCATGCCCTCGGGCCTCTGGCTGAGCACGCTGACGGAGGACGAGACGCGCAGGTGGCTGGGGATCGACAGCCGCACGCGCGGAGAGGCCACCGAGCAGCCGACGGGCCCCACGACCTCCTCGGCGCGCGTGATCTCGACCTCGTCGACGCTCACGAACGCTGGAGCCGCACCCACGCGCGCCTTGAAGCCCACGAGCGCGCCGCCTTCCTGCTCGTCGTCCGAGCCCGCGACGCTGGCACTGCCGAGCCGCCTGCGGGCCGCCGCCGCCTGGTTCTTGACGCGCAGCTGCCTGCGCAGCACGTCCCTCGGCTGCGGAGACGACGGTGGCGTCGACGGCCGCTCGCCCGCCGGCAGCCCGAAGACGGCGAAGGGCGGCGGTCTCCTCCTCCTCCTGTCCACTTGGTCCACTTGGTCCACCACCTCGTCCGCCATGTCGTCCGCCTGGTCCGCGCGGCCGTCCGCCGCCACGGCGATGAGCGTGAGCTTCTCTCGCAGCAGCCGCATGTCCTCCGGGTCGCTCACCAGCGAGTTGCGCCGCGCCTTGGCGCGGATGTTGACGTGGCAGCCGCCGGCCGTCGGCATCGCGCGCTCAGGCTCCAGCTCCAGCTCAGGCTCAGGCTCGGCCTCCTGACGCTCAGGCTCGCGCAGCGAGCGTTTGCGGGCCGTTTCGCGGCTCTCGGGCGCCGTTTGGAGCGCGGAAACTCGCGCTGGGGAGCTGCAGATCGGCGGCGGGCGCTGCGGGGGGCGCCGAGCGGGTCTGGGCGGCGGGCGGTCGGGCGGGGCGAGGCGTCGCGCCCGCCGGTCATGCCGTCGCTTCCGCGGCGCTTCTTCCGGTTCCGTTTTTCCGCCGGACCCATTTTTTCGTTCCCCGTTGGCACTTGGCGTTTGTATGGGGAGAGATTCGGTTCGGAGTCGAGGCGCGCGATTCGATGAAAACAGCCGACCGAGCGCGTCTACAGCCAATCAGAGGGAAGAACGCCGTCAAGAGATTCGAGGTGTGGAAGATCGCTGCTGGAAGAATCGACCTCGGCTGACGAACTGATGACGAATGACAAGCTTTTCTGCTTGGAAAAGCTGCTTCGTGAATATTTGTCCAGGATTATTTTCACCTCCTGACAACGTTTCACTAATGCTAGTAGCATTGCTACGGCTGCTGCTGCTTGGCGTGACGCAGAACCTCCTGGATTTCTGGCGGAGGCGTGAGCGGCTTCAAAGCTGCGGGCTGGAATGTCGACGCGTCCTGGTCGGCGTCATCGTTCGAGGAAAAACTGTCGTCTTCGCCGTTGCTGTCAGCTTCCTCGCCCTTCTCTTCGGTGCTTTCCGCATTTGGCTGCTGACCTCCTCCAAAGCCAAAGAGCCAACTCTGTATATGCCCGTCACAAGGCTCAAATGTGAGAAAGCAGCCAGAAAACGCAGATGCTGTCACTCTACCTTCCATGTAGAATTTAATGCTTGCGTCTGGGAGCTAGGATTTGAGACCGGGGTGACCGGCGTAGATGCTTGCATTTTTGCTTCCGCACCAAAGTCGTCAAACTTCGTTTTTGTTAGATTCTCCACGATTACATGCTTGCGAATCGCGGTATGACTTACCTCTGTAGCGTTCTGAGTCTCGTACCTCTCCAGAATACGAATCGTCTGAATTATGGGGTGATCGGGACCCATGTCATCAAACTTATGGCGTAAGGGAGAGCGCGTCTTCAGATTCCCAAGAGCCGTCAGCCCAAAAGAATTCGTCAGCGATGTGTCGATGCCGTACTCGAGCAAGATGGTCACACACTCGGCACTGCCATCCCAGGCAGCAACGTGTAAAGCCGTCTCTCGGTTTTTATTGACGACATTCAAGTTTGCTGCGCTTTGCAGTAAAAACTTGGTGCATTCAAAGTTTCCTTGAATGCAAGATGCCAACAATGGAGTGTTGTCATCTTCATCTTTAGCTTCCAAGTCAGCGGCAAATTCGCACAGCAACATAACTGTATCTAGGTCGCCAAGTTCGCATCTAGCCAACACCGACAAATTAATCGCGATGGCGAGGAAAGAGTACGTGCAACACCACTTACGCGAGATGCAACGGGGTTCCCTTTTCAGCTGGGTCACGTTGATTGGGAGAGCATCCCGACAGCAAAAGTGTCTGGAGTGTGTGCAAGTCGCCTCGTCTAATTGGGTCAAATAGTGACCCTTTTGGTTGAACAGGAGGGGAGATTTCACTTGAAGGCGCAGCTGCGTAGTCCATATTTTCGTAAAACCGATTCCACACTGCTTGGATTCGTGATGGAGAGCTCGGAGGAGACGGATGAGGAGGAGGAAGAGAAGCTGAAGGCGCTTCAGCAGGATTTACAATTGGAGTTGCAACATCTCCACTTCGAACTTCGCCCCACTTAACGTTGTGCTTGGAGTTGCGCTTTCGAGCGGGTTGTGCTATAGCCGATGGCTGGGTTTGTGTTGAGTGGGCTTGAAATGCGACGTAGGGTAACTTATTGTCATTAGGAAATTGGATAGTTGACAGGCCATCACTCCTGGGATAGCCTGAGGCCAAGCTTTCGTACTGATAAGCCTCGGACTTTGCGCCGTTGTGTGTTTCTGAAGGCGCATGCATCTGAAGTGTTCGTAAGGAATCCACAAGAGATGCATTCTGGTCTAGCGACTGCTGTAATTTGTGGTACAGTGATTCTTCACTTTTTGCTCGGTCTCTCCGCTCCTTTTTGAGTTTGTTATATGCGTCCTGCGCAACTGATTCAAGCATCAAACACCTTGTCGCTGTTGCAAGATGAAGGGTGTGGAGAGCATGAAGCTCAGTCGCTTGATGTGCTGCTGCCGCTTCTGCTTGTAGTCGTCGCTGCTTCTCCTGTACATGGATTGTTAAATTAATTGTATTGAGAGCCAGACCATTATGTGCGCGGTACCTTTTCCACTTCTTCATTTGCGCTTCGCAAACTTGCGGAAAGGGATAGAATCTGAGTGCTATACTTCGTCTCATTGCGCTTCTTGCCCTAATTCAATGGACCCAACTCAATAAAAAAAAGTGTTGAATCATCCGACGATTGCATAGTCTGTACCTCGAGCTGCTCTTCAAGAGTATTGATTGTCTGTTGGGTTTCATCCACAAAGCTACGAAGTGCCTCCAGTACCTCGTAGTCGCAGCCCTCGGGCTTTGGAATAATTGCCGACAATAGCTTATCAATATCACTCGATTCGTCACTAGCAGCTCCGGTTGTGGGAGTGGATGGCACGGCAGAGCTAGATATGCCAGTGATTGAGCCAGGCGAGCGACTAAATTCGACCTCTTGAAGCAGCTGTACGCACGCAACGCTATTTACCAGTACTCCAACTACAATTGGAGTTTGTCCGTGAGAATTCTCAATTCGAACGTCAGCTCCACAATTCAAGAGTGCTTTCACAGCATCTGCGTTACCAAGTCTTGCGGCAAGATGCAGCGGAGTCTCGCCGTCATTATTTTGCCAATTCACAATCGGAATACCAGATCGATTGGCTGCATCAAGTACACTTCCGAGAAGGCTGTTGTTGCCCGAGAGAATACAAAAATGAGCTGGTGAATGCCCAAAGCTGTCTCTTGTCGAGAGCGATCCGCCACATTCGAAAAGAATCTTGAAAAGATGTAGCTTACCCAACTTGCATGCCATAAGGAGCGGAGTTATCATCTCAGGTATGCTAGCGCGGTCGACATCTGCTCCATATGCGACCAGAAGGTCAACAGCAAACTCATTTCCAGCCTGCACAGCTTGATGTAGAAGCGTCAACCCACTATCATCTGTGGTGTTAGGATCCAATCCTCCACCAAGTGCACTCTCGAGGTACTTGAATTCATTAGATGATGCAATTGCGGCAAACGTATCTCGGATGTTTTGGTCATTTGATTGAGGAAGCTGCCAGCGACATTCGTTTGTAAATTGGTTGTAGTAGTATGGGTGACCAGACTCGCTCATGCATGTGATCCATTCAGATAGTTCGGGTTGTAGCGTCCCTGAAGCACTCTCATTATTTGAAGTCGTCGCAACCGGAATTGAAGTTGGCTGTGTATCAAGGTCCTTTGTAGCGGCCAGTTGCGGATTTGTAACTTCATCCATGTCGTTGCTCCGATTGTCGCCGGTTACCTCAACAAGCTCAGATACCTCAGTTTCTTGCTTGTCGGAGTGGCCTCCAAGGTCACGGGTAATGCTCTCTTGATGATTATCGTTCACGTAGGGCGTCGCAGATGACGATGATGCAGCTTCGCCAGAAATCGGCTTGGTTTCCGATTCTGGCAAAATGCCGCCTACGACATCATCTCCCCTGGCGGTGTCACCTTCTACGACTGGAGAAGAAAACACTAAAGCTTCGCTTTCGTGACTGCTGCTTACTACTGGAGGATCGTTTTCTTTTACCTCTTCACTGGCGTCTTCTTCCTCTTCCTTCACTGCTTCATCAATTCTCCAGGTATTTTGCTTCTGCATTCTGGGATGGCTCGGCGCTCGGCTCCTCGCAGTTCGTCGCGTGCTGACCCACTCGCTCGTCCCCTCCAGTCCATTTTTCTCCTCCTCGCTACCTTCTATTCCACCTTGGTGCGTATCATACTGCTGTCGCTCCTTCACTTCTTGGTATCCCGCGTGCATCGGCGCAGGCGGCGGGAGCGGCAACGGCGTCCCCATGACAATCTCAACTCCATCATCTCCGTCTTCCTGCTCAATTAGCTCCTTCTCCTCCTTCCCCTCCTTCTCCTCCTTCTCCTCCACAGCCTGCTTCTCCTCCATTTTCTCGAGTGTTGAAACCTCCGCGGCGCTTTGCCACTTCAACGTCGGGTTACGCTTCGATTCTCACTGGGTTACGCTCTTGATTGACAGGCGTCATGCAGCTCCGCGTGCTGACGTTCAACGTCTTCTTCGAGCCCGTGGGCCTCGAGCCGCGGATGCGCGCGCTCGGCCGCCTGATCGAGCGCGCGCGACCGGCGGTCGTGGGCTTCCAGGAGGTTACGCGCGAGGCTCTGACGCTGCTGA
The DNA here is from genome assembly GCA_023334415.1 of Phytopythium chamaehyphon. Taxonomy (NCBI): domain Eukaryota; phylum Oomycota; class Peronosporomycetes; order Pythiales; family Pythiaceae; genus Phytopythium; species Phytopythium chamaehyphon. The sequence continues at coordinate 65,741 of JAASGX010000008.1, read as the reverse complement.
AGGCCCAGGTGAGACCGTCCCAATCCTTACTGGATAACTAGGCTTTCCACGCCAACTACATGCACACTGCTGCCTGTCAGAGCTGGGCCAGGTACTACGACTGCAGCGCCGACACGGCCCGGCCGTTCTCCGAGGCCTACTTTGTGGTGCTCTTCAGCGCGCTGCCCGTGCGAGCGCTCGAAGCGCTCCCGTTCGCCAACACGGGCATGGGACGGGAGCTGCTACTGATGGAGGTCGAGCCCGCGCCTGGGCGGTCACTGATCGTGGGCACCGCGCACCTCGAGAGCCTGCCGCAGTTTGCCCCGACGAGGGTCTCGCAGCTCAAGGAGAGCCTTACGGTGCTGCGCGACCGGGTCAACAACGCGGACCAGAAAGACAGCAAGTGCCTCGGAGCGGTCTTCATGGGGGATATGAACCTCATGAGGACCGACATGGGGCTGCTCGATGACAGACTGGCGGCGATCGCGGACGTGGAGGTCGAACCAGCCAAGACCGGGAGGTCCAAGTGCCGAGTGTGCCAGCAAACGATCGAGCAGGGCGCCGTGCGCATTGGTAAAATGGCCAAGGAACGCTTGCCGAGTGGCAAGTCACGCGACATTCGCCACTGGTTTCACGAAGCGTGCTTCATGGGCAAGGCGAGTGAGATTGAGAAACAGTTCGTGCGTGAGAGATTGCCTACCCAGCAGGCGGGAGGGGGTGCGGAGCAAGCTGCTAACCCAACAGCAATCGACCTGGTAAGCTCTTTGTTCGAATCTCAACTTTCATCCCTTTTGGTCAAACATCTAACGCCACGCATTGACTCATTCAGGCTACTGCTGGCCTCCCAGGAGGATGGACAGATTTATGGCTGTCGGTTCCAGGAAACACGGAGGACAACGGGTACACCTATGATGGCAAGACGAACGGACTGATCAAAAATCGCTCGTTCCAGAGCCGACTCGACCGAATGTACTACTACCCTGGCACGCCTGCCCTCCGTGAAAAGTTCTCTTCGTCGCCGTCCGATATTCTTGAGAGCATTCAGATTGTTGGTAAGACCAAGATATCTGACGGATTGTGGCCATCAGATCACTACGGTCTACTTAGCACGTTCAATTTTGAAGACTGCGATAGCGAGCAATCGTCTGGGACTAAACGCACAGCACCTACTAGTAGCGGTGGTGGTCGACGCCTGGGAACGAGAAACACCCCGATCGCGATCGAGTAATTCGAGTCATAAAAAGTAGGAACGATTGCTCATGACAGCCTAGCTGACCTTGATTTACTGTTCTGCTATTCTCAATATATTCCCTGACGCGAGGACACCAAGTCATCCGCGTCGTCGCTGTTGTTCCCTCCAGCTCGCATTCCGCTTTTGCGTCGCATTTTCATGAGACCCGCTGTTCCTCCGCCAACTATGGAGTCTGAATCGCCATCTCCAAACGAAAGCACTCCTTTTTTGGAAGATGAAGATGAGGCACTTGGATCCAACCAAATCGGCACTTTCTGCTGCTGCTGCTGCTGCTGCTGCTGTTGCTGTTGCTGTTGTTGCTGTTGGCCACTCTGTGCTCCTTTGTCACGAGACGCAGTAACCACATAGTTATCACCTTTGGAGCCAAAAACGTCGTCATCGCCCTGTTCTTGGTGATTTGCGCCACTTGATCGCCGGCTATTTCCTGGTGCCGACTGTGGTGGTGGGAATACATCAGCCATGAGCTCTTTCTCCTCAACTGGCACTGATCGAGGAGGGCGAAGCGCAGCAATTCGCCGGACATGGGAAGCGCGACTGCCGCGAACAACAGTCGATCCTTCGTTTCCGTCGGATATATTGCTCGCACCACCAAAGTCTTCGGCAAGAAGCAATTGGACACGCTTTTGTAAGGCCGGAGAACACCCAGTTTGAACGAATTTGACAACCTCGGCTTCTCGAGCTACCTTGAGTTGTTGCATAATACGGTGTGCAGCAGTTCGTACTGTTGGACTAGGGTGCGCGACGGCAGATCCCAGGAACGGGATAAGGTTCTCAACGCTTAGTGAGTCTGTGGATTGCTTTGAGTTCGAGTTCAAGGTACCTCCCGACCGCCGCCGACCTAGGTCAGCGGTTGCAATCGCGTCCTCCAGACGTGCATTCTCCAGTAGGTACTCGAGAAGCAGGTCTAACCTCATCATGAATTGCGATCTCAATTTTGCAACTTCAATTTTACGCTCTGGTGTGTTTGCTGGCGCCCCTGATGTGTCTCTTTGCTCTGGAGCGCTAAGCAGCGCGTTACACACAGCATTTTTTCCCACAGCATGCCTCGATGCGATTAGTTGCAACAGATTTTTGACTTGGGATCGTACGCGGACACTTTCACTTGCGGATTGCTGGACTACACTTCGAACAGTAGAGCCAAGAACCAAGTGAACGCCCCATTCTCCCCACGGAATTGCGTACTCAGCAGTAACTGCACCGTTTCCTGGTGGGTCCACAAGCAGTCGAACGATATCGAAGGCAGCTAGACATACCGAGGGTGCTGTATCTGCCATAAGCTGCTTTGCCAGCAAGCAGCAAATCTCCCAGGCACCTTTGAGGCTCGGCTTCTGTGGAGACGCAACAAACAGTCCAATAAGCTTGTCTGCTCCTTCACATCGCTGGGAGCACGAAGATGACGTAAGTAGTTCTGTGATTTCGCTTGAGCAAATTGCTGCAAGTTTATGGCTGTCGATTGTGACAGACTGTCGTCGCGCACTGTCGACTTCAGGCCGAGTTGAGCTACTTCCATCTCCTTCGTATCCTGTATCTCCACCTGACGGAAGCGTCTTCTTGATTTGCACTACAGTTCGCGAGATCGCGTCTCGGATCGCAGGCTTTGCCTGCGCCAGCAGCCCGTTCAGGTCGACTTCGCCATATGCTTCATTAGTTCCACCGCTCGTCACTTCGAAAATTGCGGCATATGTCGCCACAGCGGCATTGCGTACGTCCACGTGCTTGTTGTCGAGGGCTGGACCAACAATACCAAGAATAAGGTTCATATCCGGTTGCGACTGAGTTGATGCTGCGTGAGCTTCCTTTACAAGTGTCGTAAGGAGCTTTAAAAGCTCTCCGTTCGTCACCGCTGACGACGCAACTGAAGGAGAAGAAACCACAAGCTGCTGGTATTTTTCAGCCAGCATCTTACACATCCGTGCGTGGCCTATGTGGCTGAGCGATGACATTGAGTGAAGCAGCGTGAAGCAGTCTTGTCGAATGCGTTGCTTGGTGTCTCCAAGTTTCTGCAGTACCAATCCAACCACATTCTCAAGAATCTCGTCAACAAACTCATGGCTTGAAGAAATAAGTGGCAAGAAATCAGTTGCGATGATCTGAAAGAGGCGTAATGAGCACTGAAACACGCGCGCCACCGTGTCGTTGAGACCCAGTTCAAGAACATGAGCCAGATTCCGAAGTGTACTCAGTGTCTTTGGAAGCGCTTGCTCAGGTGGAATTTTGCCGTTAGAGCAGCAAACGACCTGGCGCTCGATCTCTCGCACAGCAGCTTCGCGCTGAGCCCAAGCCTTGTCAAGCAAGCATCGAACAATTTCCTCACCAAACCCCTGAATAATAGTAGCAAATACCTCTTTTTGCTCGTTGGTCAGCGCTGTTCCATACGGGAGTGGGGGCTGGGCCGATGTAGACTGGCTTCCACTTCCACCACTCATTGATGGACTCGAACCTGAAGACAATGACGTATTCGCAAGTGCAGGTCGATGCTTCGTCGAGGATCCTGACGCCGTCGGTGGACGAACTCCCCCTGAAGTTCCTGGACGGGCACTAGTATCGCTAGAGACATCGAAGTCGTCGACTTCTTCCATCAGCATGTCAGCTTCTAGAGCCCCCTTTTCAACTAAACGTGAAATGAGCTTCTGACGTGCCGACCGAGCTAACGCGTCCAAAAACGGCATGGCTGCACTCCGCGCTGCCTGAAGCGAGTCAGCAATGATCTGCAATGCGACTTGCCGAACGTTTTGGTCGCGATGCTCACATGCTTGAATAGCTGGCTGAAGGACATTTTTGATTGGAAGCGCATGTTGTTGATCCCCGTCCTGGGAGTTTTCCTTGACTCCAAACTCCAAAAGAAGCTTTGATATTAGTGCCAGCTTATTGGCAGCGTAGGTGGCAGACAGAGCTTGAGGCGACGCATTGCGATCACACGCAATCATCTCTTCAAGCAGCATTTCTGGACCTATAGATGCATATTGCCGAGATAGTAGCAACAGGGCGTCCTCAGTTGTCACATGTAGACGGCTCTTGGAGTCGCCTAGCTTTGCGAGGAGTCTTGGTATGAGCGGTCGGATGAAATCATGAGCTGCTGATACATCTGATCCGCGATCAAATGCATTGTTGAAGTTGATAGCAACTTCCATCAGCAGAGATACACCAGCTTCAAACACTGAGTTGACACGATCTTGTAGGGCTTGCATCAGCACCTTTTGAATTGCATGGACCAACGCGCGAGAATCGGTTCCTGGCTTTTTCTCGAATGAGAGAAGCCGAGACTCTATCAGGTATTGCACGTAGCTAAGACCTTCAACACGAGGTGCCCAAGCGTTGGATATCAGGCAACGAGTGGCCTTTTCTCCAAAGCAACCGATGATATCAGCCACTTCTTCACGCTGGGTGTCAGCAATGGGCTCCGCATATGGGAGTTCGTCTTCCTTCTGGACACTTTTTGAACGAGGAGACAGCGCTGCTGCTGGGTCAACAAATCCATTGGATTTGTCACCTGTCGGGTTGGAGAGACTTTTTAAAGTCAGCATTGGCTGCTCGGAAACTGAACCTTCCGTTTGGGCAGAGGTCAGCCGTTTGCTTTGCTGTAGGGCATTGCGCAGCCCTGTGTTGATCTTTGCTTGTATGGACGGTTTTAGCGTCTGATTTTGCTGCTTAAAGATCGACTCCGTCCAGTTTTTCATTTGCTCGTACATTTGGTCTGCAGTACCAGACATTTCTGGTGCCATTCAGATAGCACACAGTCAGTGCTGATACTTTGGCAAAAAAGCAATGGAAAGCTTACCTGACTGCTCACATCGGATTAGTACACTTTGAACAAGGAGGTCGATTGCTGCAGTGCGGACGTGGACACTCGAATTCTCGAGTCCTTGTAGGCTGACTTTGACTGCCCCGGCAAAGTTCAGTCCGCTTGCTGTCTCGTCGAGACGGTATTGGCTGGCGATCGCGTTGAGAACTTTAATGGCGACTAGCTGGTGGCGCCATGAAGCACCATTTGAATGCGATGCACTCTGCCCATCATTCCCAGAAGTCTTTAACGGTGAAGTAGCGATTGATCCATCTGGTACAGTGATTGCAACCATTTGGGATATTTGGAAAGTAATGTAGCGTGTCAATTCGGCGCTCTTGCAAATCAGAAACAGCAGCGATGTGACGGCCTCGCTTGCATCCCTCTCGTTCGACCCTGCACCACGGCTCATGAGACCACCCGCTATCCGCTGGATGCATGGCCTCTCTGTGTGAAACTGACTGTTGTGGAAACTCTTATCCCCCATTGCAGCTCCAAATGCCGACTTGAGAAGAGTTGTGCAGCAAGCAGAAACAACTTGTGACACTGCGTCTTGAAGTGCTCGCTCTATCATAATGCACGCAGCGTCAAATAACTTGATGGGATTCTTGACACACTGAGCGCTTTGAAAACACAGAGTTGCTTCGCTGATGGCGTGGGCGCGTTGCTTCCAATTAGAGCTCCGAAAAGCTTTAACGACATCAGTGCCAAAGGCACTCTTCATAATAGCGAGTTGTGGGTAATCCTCCGAGGTGAAAGAGTCGTCGTTGTCATCATCCTCTCCGCCTTGGTCTAGCTCCGTATCGCCTTCGTCTGCGTCTTGCTGATCCGGATACTCTGATGGTAATAACAACGGCAGAATAGACGATGGTGCAACATCAACTGGTGTTTTTCCCTGGTCGTCACATGCGTGGACGTCTGCACCTGCTTCCACCAGAATCTTGACAATCGACGGGTGGTTCTCAGCGCTGGCAAAGTGCAAAGCCGTCTTGCCATTACGCCGGGTTCCTGATAACTCGGCGTTGCACTCAATGAGGAAATTGGCGACGCCATCGTGGCCCTTGAAGCACGCGATCTGAAGCGCTGTGAAGATTCCCTGGTCGTCGTCTCGAGGCACAATGTCCGACCGCTCGCTGTAGTCGGTGTCGATATCGGCCCCGTTTGAAATTAGCCACTTGACGAGAGGTAAGCTGCCACTGCTGGCAGCGTAAAACAGTGGTGTGTGGCCGAATGCGTTGATCTCGTTCAGGAAAGCGTCCGCCATGCCATGGCACATGAGCAGGAGCTTGCACGCGTCGAGGTTCCCATTATCACAGGCGTAGTGCAGTAGCGAGTTTTTCGTCTTGGACTCCACGAGTGCTCGAATGCCGCCGTCCTTACTCTCCGCCTCCAAAACCCGCTGCAAGTGCTCGCCAACAAGCTCGAAGTCGTTCTGCTGGGCCGCTTGGAACAGCTCTTTCAAACTCAGCGCCACTGTCTCCGCCATGGGGCCGACGCCAGCTTCAGCACCTGGAGGTCCAGCGGTTAGAGCGAAATCGGGAGTAGGCGCAAGTCCAGAGGCTCAAGTGGGCGACTCATGACCGACGAGGCGCCCGTCCGCAGGATCCGCGAGAAACGCTTCCTAGTATAAATGGATTCATTTGTCATGGTCTGCTGGCTAGAGTCTGGGTCACGCCAGCAAATGTGATGTACTCGGCGACTTGCGTCATGTCTGGACGCGACCTCGGCTCTCGCTGCAGCAGCATCCGAAGCAAAGATCGAACTGGTGCCCCCGTAGAAAGTGGGAGCATCAGCAACAAATCCGGGATGCTGCAAGACGAAAATATGATGTGCGAGTGGTTTGGTTGGTTGCTGGTTACAAGCTGTGAGTGCTGCCACGAAAGTAGTGTGTCGAATAATGCGCACCCAAGCATCCATACGTCGGCTTTTGCAGTGATAGGCTTGTGGTCTAGAGCTTCAGGAGGAGCGTAGTTGAAATGCAACCGGTCGAGAATATCTCCCTCTGCCAAGCAGTTTGCGTCGTAGCCATTTTTCCATGCCAACAAGCCTGCAATTTTGATTTTGGGCTTCAGAAAGAAGGCAAGGGGGTCTATGCTAACCTTACTCGAGCACACGTAGATGTTACATGACCGAATATTGAGGTGAAAAACGCCGAGACTATGCATGGAAGATATTCCAGTTGCGATGTCTCGGAACACAGTCAGAATGTGCTGCTCGACTTGTGCATACCCGTAAGCATTGCTAGTCAGGATTTGTTCGTGGAAGAAGTCATGCCAAGAGCCATGGGGGAAGTACTCGGCTGCAACGAACTGAACTGGCCAGGATTCGATAAGCATACCTGACTCGGAGAAGTTTTGGTAGGTACGAACGTCGACGAGTTGTACATTTGCAATGAACAGACTATTCAGTCGTTGTTGTAGTAACCTAAGGTGCTGAAATATGTGTTTGACTTCAGAGTCCTTTCGATGCGGCACCGTATATAAAACGATTCGATTGTCGTGCTTTGATTCACTCGTTGGGGAAGAGCTGTCGACCGCTAGTAATGTCAGTTGTTGGGCTGATACCATCGAAAGACAGCGTTCAAGCACCAGGTTTGTCAGCAGTGGTGGAAGGCTCACGCAGCGTTCCAGTATCCGTGTATATTCATCTTGAGCAGCTTCCTGGAACCGAAGTAGTGGGCGCTCCTTCCGGCGCAGGAATCGTTCAATTTCAATGCGCAATGATCTTTCCTCTTCAAAGAGAGTCCGGCGAGCGAATTCTTCAGCTTTTAGATCAAATCCAATGGTTTGCAGTGGACTATTCTCTGTCGAGTAGTCGATGTCATGGAGCTTGGGTTTCTTTTTTATTTTACGTGGGTGGCGGCGATGAACTCGAGAATAGACTTTCGTTTTGAAGGTTGGAGAGCGTGATGGCTCTGATTCTAGTGATTCAACCACTAGTACTACAGCTTGAAGTGTTTCCAGCACCACAATATCGAAATCATCCACTGTGCTGGCCAAAGCCTGAGTTATAAAGTCACCAGGGTCTGTCAGCACACATTCTACAGTATCGGCTGCCAGATCTTGAGGATTATCTTGAGTCAATGGTGAATCCCCACCAAGTAAACGAATTTCTGCTTCTTTCAGGCGAAGTTCATAAACTGTTGACCAGGTAGCGCGAAAAGATTGTTCTTCATCGTCTGTTAATTTGCAAAATAGATCCCACTTCTTTCTTCTGCATAAACAGCAATAAAGTGGCTCGTTTTGAGAGAATTGAATGTAGCGGTGGTGATGGTTCTTTTCCCACTCCTCTTTTGGCTCGATGAAGCTGGGTTCTAGCCGCCAAAGATCCCTTTCCATTTCTGCAGGATTCACTGAGCGAACTAGAGCTGCTTTCTCTTGTAGTTGGGCTAGTTCGTGCTCTGCCTTCTTTTTCGACACCAGCCCCATACGTGCCCGAGCAGCTCCTGTTCCAGGTCTTTGAGCCGCGACCTCGAATGCTGCATCAATTTCGTTTTCTGCATCCTCCACAGCGCGCTTAATTGATGAAAAATAGTTCCATACGTCCTCAACAATGCCAACAAAGTCTCTGAACTCGTCAAACGAGATGGCACAGTCATTTTGCTTTCGCGATGCAAAACCTACGATAATTTGCTGCAGTCGCGGTGATGATAACAGGATTGACAACCCTTGCACGCCCGAAGCAAGCTGCTGAATTTGTGCTCTGTAGTACATAGAATTCCACACATGCATATATTAGCAATAACAAAGCCATACGCAAGAATTGAGAGATAACGTGTTGCGTACTCATAAGCAAACACCCCGGTGAGGACATTTAGGAGTCGAATCCTACCCGTTTTGCCACTGTCCAATAGCTCAAACCCTCTCTTGATTCCAGCCTCTCGCTCCTGCTGCGCTTGCCGCTCCAAAGCTTCCAGTTTCTCAGCGATCTCAGGCTCGAGGTTTGATGTGGCTAAAATCGACTGTGTGCTTTGACTCGAGAGCAGCAATATCCGCTGCTTCAGGAGATCGGCTGAGCACCGGATGTCTCCCAAAAGATGGTTTGTCATCTCCGATCGCAGCTGGAGTAGCAAACGCTGCTGTTCTTTGAGCGATCGCACTTTGACTCGATGTTGATGCCGGTACTTCCGATTTGCTCGACGCTCTCGAATACGCTCCTCCTCAACCTCGCGTTGCCATTGCGCTGAATCCTCCAGCGTAAACAAGCTGCCCACCCGTCTCGGATTTTTATCTTCGTCCTCTTTCTTGCCAGGTGAAAGCGCGGTGTCGGTTACTGGTGGAAGGATCAATGCCATGTATCTCTCCGCAGCGATTCCGAGTTCTCTCTGCTTTCGTCGCTGGCATTTAGCGTCGTTCTTTTGTCGCCGTGCCGCCGCTGCGGGTGATATGAACACCTTCTTCTTGCTAGATTTGGATGGTAAGTCGTTCACTGCTTGGACTAGCCCAACGACGGTATCGACGACGCCAGCCGCCACAACAAATTCACTCAGCTCCTTGTCAGGCGTGGCTGCCAGAGATTCCTCGACCTCCGGAGGCTCATCGTCCTCGGCCTCCTCCGGCGGCAGCTCCCACACTGACTCACCCGTCACGTGGTTGTAGAAGTACAGGTTGCCTCCATCGTCCATGAACGGCTCCCACTTGCTCGCCATGGTCACCTGGGCACTAGATTGCCATGTGAGCTGCCTGAAATAGCGGGCAGTTGGAAAATCGTCACCACGTCACCGCGACAAGTAAACCTGTCAATCCAAGTGACGACCATGAGCCAGGATGCCTCACCCGTGGCGACGCTGCTCTCGCTGCTGCTCGTCGGCGCGCTCTGGGGCTGCACCAACCCGCTCATCAAGCGCGGTGCGTCGTCCACGGCCCTTTAAGGCCAGGCAGAAGCCATGAAACCGTGAAGGTGACGAAGCAGTTGACGCACAGGGAGCACGGAGGAGCGCATGTATGCGCGCCGAGACAACTCGGCGGGCGAGTGGGGCCGCCAGGCGCTCCACCTGGCGCGCAACTGGCGGGTACCGAGACTTCTCGAGGCTTCGAGGCTCTGGGGCTGGCTGTTGGGTCCGTCGCTGACTTTGGTCTCTTGGCTTGCTCTCGGCTGTGATGGCAGTTCGTGCTGCCGTTCGCGCTCAACCAGAGCGGCTCGGTCGCCTACGTCTGGCTGCTGGGCTCCACCGGTGCGTCTGGCGCCGAGGGGCCGCGGGTTTTCGGCCCTGGGCGGTGGCTGACGCTGGGAAATCCGCGCAGAGATCTCGAGCGCCGTGCCCATCTGCAACTCGCTCACCTTCGTGTTCACGGCCGCCACCAGCCGCCTGCTGGGCGAGAAGCCCCAGCGTCCCGCCTGTGCGTCGCCTCTGTCTACTGTACAGCGCTCTTTACAGCAGCTAACGCTCGCATTTACAGGGACCTACGCGGGCATGGCGCTCATCCTGCTGGGCGTCGCGATTTGCTTCCACAGCAAGAGCGACGCGCATTAGATACACGCGTCACATGTAATCAGAGAGGTGTTTTGCACTTAATTCACTGATTTCTCTCGATCAATATATGTTTGGTATAGTTTCAAGAAGGTTCCTTCCTGCGCGCCTCGCCACTCCACCAAAGCCAAGAGCCGCGCAGCATGAGCTCCTCGTCGGACGCTGAGGACGAGGACTACGTGCCCGAGGGTGCGCCGCCTCCTCTCCCTCGTTGCCTGTACGAAGCGCCTCTCTAACCGCTCGCTGTTGCTGCAGGCGCCGACGCCGAGGACTCCGAGCGCCAGTCGCAGGCCGCCGACGCTCGAGACGCGGCGGAGGGCGGCGCGACGACCACTGGCGCGCGCGTCTCGCAGCTCTGGGAGGAGCTGAACGCGCCCACGAACGTCTCCAGCGCGGCCGCGGAGCGCTCGGCCAGGCTACTGCGCGGGCTCACGAGCGGCAGGGCGCCCAAGGCCAAGAAGCGCAAGCTCCAGGAGTTCCAGATGACGGTGCTGAGCCTCGACTCGAAGCGCTCGAGGGCCGACCTCGCGGCCGCCGGAGAGAAGCAGCAGGTCGAGGAGGTCGTCAAGTTCGCGGGCGTCGAATACAACATCAAGAGGAGGGCGGCGGCGGCCAGTGGAGGCAGCGCCGGTATCGACAAGGTACTGGCGGCCATGGACGGGCCCAAGAAGGTGTCGACGATCGAGAAGACGTCCATCGACTGGGACAAGTTCAAGGAGAAGGAGGGCATCGAGGACGAGCTCACGCAGTACACCAAGGACGGGTGCGTGCTCCTTTTCGAACTGGTGTGGCTTGAGGTCGCGGCTAATAAGTTGCGAGCAGGTACATCGAGAAGCAGGAGTTCCTGCAGCGGCTCGACCTCAAGCGCTTCGAGATTGAAAAGGCCGAGCGAGACAAGCAGCGCAAGCAGCAGCAACAACAGCAATAGAATAACACTGCAGCCGTGGTGGGTAATACAATACCTTCTCGACGCAAGATTAGAGTTGAAAGCAGTGAGCTCTCAAGCGAGTGGATCAAGTTTGAGCAGGCGACGTGCCATCTCGCGGCTAATCTACCTCCATTGGGATGACGTCAGGTGCAGCGTTCTCTTCCGCAGCGGCTTCTCTACTGGCGCCCTCGCCATCAGCCTCTACCTCGTTTCCACGTTGGTCCTGTTGACATTAATCCGCGAGTGTTAGTCTCCTCGAGCACATCGGAAATACAAGTCAAAGCATCTATGGTACCTTGTCGTTGTCATAGAACTCCGCTTCGTGCTGCCGCTTCCCATCGTTGTCGGTCCGTGAGTCCGGATCAGCGGCATCCTCGTCTTCTTCACGTAGCATGTGAGTCGGCGGAGCCTGACTCATCTGGACGCTGGGTGCTCCTGTCAACGCACGGAGGTTCTCCAAAATTTTGATCCTGTTCAAGGCGGATTCTCGTTAGAAAACCAAGAGCAACTTTGACGAGGCTGGTTTACTTACTTGCAGTCCTCGAGGTACTCCTTCGAGTTGGCATTCTCAAGCTCGGGATCCGGCTCCAAGTGTAGCTTGAACGACGGCGCGTAGAATTCAAAGTAGTCGTTGTACGGAATGTTGTTAGACACGGTCTCGTCCAGCAGAATTGACGTCTCATACGCCCAGGCTCGCGACACATTGCGAATCGTGTATCCACCGCCACCGAGAACGAGCATTGGGAGTCCGAAGCTCTTCACGAACCGAACGCACTCACCGTGGCCCTTGGTTGTGACGTTGAAGCTACCAAGCCGGTCACCTGTAAGCGAGTCGGCGCCACACTGCAGTACCACCGCGGAAGGCTGGAAAGTCTCCATGACTTTCTCAATGACGGGCTTGAATACGCTCTCATAGCTCTCGTCTGTCATGCCGCTCAGCAAGGGGAAGTTCACAGCATAGTACTTGCCATTCTTCGCACCAACGTCCTTGATGTCGCCTGTTCCAGGGAAGAAATCTCCATACTTGTGGAATGACACCGTCATCACGCGGTCGGTCACGTAGAATGCCTCTTCAACGCCGTCTCCGTGATGGACGTCGATGTCAATATATAATACACGCGGATGGTACCTGCAACAGCAACACGTTTGTTAGCGTTATGTCGTCAGTTGCTGGTATCTCTGCGCTCCGCTCACGTACTTGAGCAGTTCCAAAATGCCAAGAACGATGTCATTGACATAGCAGAAGCCTGATCCTTCCGATTTCTTGGCGTGATGAAGCCCACCAGCCCAGTTGATGGCAATATCGCACAAACCGTGGTTGAGGCGGCTGACGGCATCTGCATGTATCCACCCGCGTAAGTCTACTACCGATCTATTGGGAAACCGGAAAGATCTCATAGTTTCACATACCAAGAGTGCCCCCCGAGTAGATTTGGCAAAAGTCAAACAGCCCGTCGAAGACAGGGCAGTCCGTCAGCTCGCCGAGGTTGACTACCCAAAGCAAGAAAAAGCGGGAAATTAGCACTTCTTGTCAGTTCACCAGGTTGCCAGATACCAGCATCGTACATTTTTGCAGCTCCGGGGCGTAGTCCTTCTGGTTCGTCGGGTTCACGCGCTGCAAAAAATCAATGTACTCGGCGGCGTGGAACATCTTGATCTCGGCCGGCGATGCCCAATGCGGCTCCTATACAGCATGTTTTACAGTCGTGAGCGCCATCGTGGCTGGGGAGGCACATCATAATCCCAGGAAGGTGCGCGTCAAACGTACGAAAATGTCCATTTTGCGGTAGAGGTCGTAGTTGACCACGAGGTGGTGCGCGAGCTTCATGCGGTGCGGCTTCATCGGGTGGCCTGGGCCATAGTAGAAGTGTCCCTCCTCCGCTGTAAGCGAACAGGGGCTCCGTGTCAGTGTTCTCTGTCGGTGAGTGCCGCTCCAACTCTCGTGACCCCTCGCCCATTTTGCCAAAGGCCCCGCATTAGGACGATCATAGCGAGGGCTACAAGAAACTCCAGACGCCAAGCAAGGGGCCAACCGATAGGAGAGACGCAGGAGGGACGTACGGTGGTAGAAATACGACACGCGCTTCTTGGTGGCGCTCGCCATGGCCGCAGGAAGAGCCTCGCTTCGGCCACTCGGGGTCTACTGCGTTTGGGATGAGAGCAAAATGGACTGGCTTACGATTCCCCTTTGAAACAGATATTTTCAAAAATCATCGAATTTACTGTGTTGAACATGAACATCACTACTGCAGTTAGTCGTCGATGTCCATGGGGGTGGCGTCGTCCGTAGACTGGCGGAACTGGTTCTCTTTCCGCGACACATTCTCGTCGTCGTTGCCACGTTGGTCCTAGAGTTAAAAAGAATTGAGCCTTTTTCATGGTCGGAGATGCCAAACACCACCAAGATCATACCTTGTCGTCGTGGAAAAACTCGGCTTCGTGCTGGCGCTTACCATCATTATCCTTACGCGAGTCTGGGTCAACTGCGTCTTCATCTTCCTCCCGAAGCATGTGAGCTGGCGGCGGAAGGTTCATTTGCACGCTCGGGGCGCCGGTGAGAGAGCGCAGGTTTTCAAAGATCTTAATCCTGACAACCATCAAAAGTTCACAGTTAGCTTTCATGATCAGGAAAAATACAACAAGAAGGACGTACTTGTGCTTCTCAAGGTACTCTTTCGAGTTGTCGTTCTTCAGATCAGGGTCCTGCTCCAGATGGAGCTTAAAAGTCGGAGCGTAGAACTCGAAGTAGTCGTTGTACGGGATGTTGTTGGAAACCTCTTGGTCGATGAGAATCGATGTCTCATACGCCCAAGCACGGGAAACGTTACGCATCCGGTACCCGCCGCCTCCAACCACCAGCATCGGTAGGCCGAATCCCTTCACAAAGCGAACACATTCACCATGTCCTGTTTCAACATATCGGAGTCAGACTGAGGATGTCGGATATGTACCCAACAAACGTTATCGTCTACCGTATGTAGTAACGTTGAAGCAACCAAGACGATCTCCTGTCAGTGAATCTGCTCCACACTGCAAGACTACAGCTGACGGCTGGAATGTTTCCATTACTTTTTGAATGACAGGCTTGAAGATCCCTTCATAGCATTCATCATCCATGCCGCTGTGCAAAGGAAAGTTTACCGCATAATACTTGCCGGCTTTTGCGCCAATGTCCTACAACGTCAACAGAAACTAGCATCAGAAATGGACATGCATGGAGAGATCCCAGTATTTGCGCTACCTTGATGTCACCGGTGCCTGGAAAGTAGTCGCCATATTTATGGAATGATACAGTCATGACGCGATCTGTCACGTAAAACGCCTCCTCGACGCCGTCTCCATGGTGTGCATCGATATCAATGTACAACACGCGTGGATGGAATCTTCAAGACCAACACATGTCAGCATGCAATCCTTCATATGTCGTCGTGACAAGCACATACTTGAGCATCTCAAGGATACCGAGCACTATGTCGTTCACGTAGCAGAAACCCGATCCACCAGCTTTCTTGGCGTGGTGGAGTCCGCCAGCCCAGTTGATAGCAATATCGCACAAGCCAAAGTTGAGTCTGCTGACAGCGTCTGCATGTGGATGATTGCCGAGACCCGCAAATTGTCAGATCAGACGCTGGAAAATTATCAATAAAAATCACACGCTGACCTAAGGAAGCGCCGGCATATATCTGGCAGAAGTCAAAGATGCCGTCAAACACCGGGCAGTCGGTGTCGCTCGTCTCTCCAAAGTTGTCTGCAGCCGATAAGTTGTGTGAGCTGTTAGCGGCACCTCGAGCATGCTGCTTGCACCTACACTTGACAAGGTCAGCGTTCATGTCGCGCTGATTGGCGGGACTGACTCGCTGGAGGAACTCGATGTAGTCTGGTGCATGGAAAACCTTCATCTCCTCCGCCGAGGCCCAGTGCGGTTCCTACCATACTTTCTGGCGTGAGACCTCTCCTTCTGCTTTGCTCACAGCAAGAGCATGGGCTCACGAATATGTCCATCTTCTGGTACATGTCGTAGTTGACTACGAGGTGGTGCGCGAGCTTCATGCGGTGTGGCTTCATCGGGTGGCCCGGGCCATAATAGAAGTGCCCCACCTCGGCTGTTCAGGCACCAATCCCATCCGCACAGTCGTCAGAATCTCCGGAAGGATGCGCCGTCGACCCGAGGCGCGGAACCCGAGCAATCAAGCGGGTCGGCCGCGCGCCAAACACGCGAGCCGCGGCGCCCAGACACGCACGAGGCCCAGCGGCTGGCTCCGCGTCCGCTCGGCCTCCAGCCAGCCAGCTACGTACGGTGGTAGAAGTACGACACGCGCTTCTTGGTGGCGCTCGCCATCGCTCGCGCCTCGAAGCCTGGACGCCTGTCTCCTCCCGCCGCGAATGCCGAAGTGACAAGGATTGATGGGTCTCAGCCGAGGCAGACCTCCATCAATGCATGCGTGGCTTTATCAATTAATCAAATGTTCGTTTTGACTTTACCACAAAATCTCCGATAATAAATACACATGCTATATTAACTACAGAACCGCTAATCTGATGCTGCTTGATGCAGCGCAATGGCTGCCAGCCCACTCTGCGATCCGCCAGCTCCAGCTCCAGCTCCAGCTCCAGCCCTCGCCCATGAAGTCGTTCGCGCGCGCAGCTGCGCGCGCCAACCGCGCGGCGAGTCGCGCGGCCTCCAGCGCCAGCTCCGGCTCCAGCGCCGGGCGGAAGGCGGCGCCCGTGCACCCGGCGGTGGCGCTGGCAGTGGGCGGCGGCGGCGCGGCGGCCGTCCTGGCCGCGTACAACGGCGTGGTGCCGCACGAGTGGGTGATCCGGCAGCTGGCGGACCCGATGATGCCCGTCGTGCGGCTCTTCCCGCCCGAGACGGCGCACCAGATCGCCGTCAAGTGCGCGGCGCTGGGCCTCGTCCCCAAGGTGCCGTTTTGATCTCCAGCTGCCGTTATCCGTGGAGACCTTGGAGCTCATGGGGCTGACGCGCGCGCTTCGACCAGGACGACATGGCGGACGCACCGCAGCTGCGCGTGCAGGCGTTCGGGCTCGACTTCCCCAACCCGATCGGCATGGCCGCGGGCTTCGACAAGAACGCTGAGGGCATCGAGGGCGTGCTCGACATGGGCATGGGGGCTGTTGAGATCGGCAGCGTCACGCCTCTGCCGCAGGTGGGCTGGGCGCTTTCAGTGTCATAGTGCCCATTATTAACGGTCTAAACCGGTGGTGTGCAATTCTCTAGCCCGGAAATCCGAAGCCGCGCGTATTCCGCCTGTACGAGGACCGCGGCGTCATCAACCGCTACGGCTTCAACAGCGAGGGCCTGGATGCCGTTGCTCGTCGGCTCGCAAACTACGTGGCGACCCGTGAGCTTTCGGCTAAGCACCACCGCACGGGTGTGCTCGGCGTCAATCTCGGCAAAAACAAAACCACCGAAGACGCGGCCTCGGACTACGTCAAGGGTGTGCACGCGCTCGGCAAGTACGCCGACTACCTCGTCGTCAACGTGTCGTCGCCGAACACGCCGGGCCTGCGCTCGCTTCAGGGAAAGGCCCAGCTCGAGGAGCTGCTTGTCCGTGTGCTCGCGGCTCGTGACCAGGTGCAAGCCCAGGAGAAGCGCAAGATCCCGCTCTTGCTCAAGATCGCGCCGGACCTCACGGGCGACGACAAACAGGATATTGCTGCTGTTGCGCTGGAGCTCAAGCTGGATGGCCTCATCGTGTCGAACACTACTGTCAGCCGCCCAGAATCGCTCAAGAGGTAAATGCTGGTACCACCATTCGTCTGATGTTGCATCTGACCCGTGCTCTGCTATTACAGTGCTGAAAAGGTGGAGACCGGTGGGCTGAGTGGTGCACCTGTGCGTGAAATGTCGACCAAGGTGCTGGGCGACATGTACAAGCTAACAGAAGGCAAGATCCCGCTTGTTGGTGTGGGCGGCATTTCGTCGGGTAAGGACGCGTACGACAAGATCCGTGCTGGAGCATCGCTGGTGCAGATGTACTCGTGTCTTATCTACGAGAGCCCTCTGGCCATCGCGCGCGCCAAGAAGGAGCTTGTCCAGCTGCTCGAGGCAGATGGATACACCCACATCTCGCAGGCTGTGGGTGCAGCGCACAAGAAGTAAGGTGGTAGATGAGAATAATCGAGCCATGTTGAATTGGTTCGTGATGTAGTTTTAGAATCTTCCCCTCATCACTCCACTTCGTAAGTGCGTGGAGTAGCGCACATCTCGCATCCTTCCATTGCGTCGTCGTTTACGTAGGTGCATGCAATGCAGACCCATACTCGAGTGTCATTAGCAGCAGTGGGATTTGTCCGTGTGATTCCGTTGCTGCTAGTTGACGCGGTCGAAGGGCCGTGCGATAGGAAGACCGAGTCTTCGAACCCAACTTCTCGACTCTGGATCTCTTCAAGTGCCAGGTCGTCTGAATTATCCTCGGATAGCCTCATATACACCGCGTCGCCAGCTTTTATTCTGCACAAAAGCAAAAAAATTAGAGATGTAAACGCTCGCAACGGCCAACCCTCAATAAGTTTTCCCACCCGCATTCTTTCAGCGTTCGGTAGTCCTCGAGCATTTCACCCTTGAAGTACAACCTTTGCCGCACCGGAAGTGCGTCAATCTCGGAGTAAATCTTCGTCTTTAGCATGTACACATTGTCGGTGGAGTTTGCAGATATCAACCAGGTTGATGCCGACCCAGGACGAATTCGCTTTGAGCGCCGGCGACCCGATACGTCAGCCTCTGCTGATAGGGACTCGCTCACAGGCACTGGCTGATCGGGCAAGAGGAGCTGTACGTTGATAACGCGATTTTCAAAGTCTTCCATCTCTAGCCGATGGATCTCCCTCGCTGCGCTCTCACATTCGGTACACCGCACGTTGTCGCCGTTGTCATCTTCACACGAGAGCGGGATAACATCATCGGGGCAATCACCTCCAAATGCCTCCATTTGACCAGAAAAGAGCAGCGACGCATACGTACACTTCCGCCACAAAAGAGCATCGACACTATCACTTGACGTGTTGAGTAACGCGTAGTAGAAGTTGGTGTTTGCTTCCCCATAGAGGTCAATTAGATGCACCATTTCGTCTTGGGAAACAAACTCGATGCCAAGCTCGCTTTGGTCCACCTTACCTGCGCCGTCGATAGCGCAGAGTAAGCTTTGCGGGAGCAATAGCTTCTTGTGAGGACAAAGGAGTTCGTCCATCGAAATAGAAGAAGGAGCGGCGTAGTCGACGTCCCGGATATATTTGCGCCACTCACTCATCCACGTGCGAGGAATGATAAACATCCGGCGACGCGAAGTGGTGTCCGACTTATACACACGGGTACCATGAGTCACTGAGAGCGCAAACACCTCGCTCAATATAAATGACCCATTCTCCCCATCACCTGCCCCAGTGCCGGATTTCTTGCGATAAAGATGTGCTAGTGGTGCGCGCTCGAGCACTTGGTCACGGCTTGCTCTTTCGATCTGCTGGATCTCTTCTGTGGCGGCCACATCAACATGACACTCCGGACAAGTTTCCGTGTTGGTAGCTAAAAACACTTGAGATGGAGCAAACTTTGAGGCAAAGTACATCCATGTCTCTGGCGGTACGATGCGATATTTGCGCTTGTCAAGCACTAAATTCCCGTGCATGCAGGTGATGTCAGCATTTAACGGTGCCAACCACACAGCCTCTTCAGTGCCCGACGAAGCGCTCAAGTCTCCGGATGCACAGTATTGCGTTATATCCTGCTGTGTACCACCATTTGTTTTTGCCTTCTTGCTGGCAATGGCAAATAGTCGCTTGTGAAGCTTTTGCAAATGGGCCTTGTAGCTCGTGATCCATGCTCGGCTCATGTAGTATCCGTTTTCTGGCTGCGAAGAGCCAGGCTTGATAAATCCCAGTTCGAGCTCGACTTCCTTGAGATGTTCAGCATCGTCTGAGAGCCTGCCGCGAAATTTTTGCTCGCACAAAACACATCGATACGTTGGAGCGGCAAAAATTGCTGCTTTATTCTTTGATGATCCTGTCGGAGACCCAGGAGTAGGCATCCCAACCCCGCATGTTTGCTTCAAATGGTTGTATAGTTTAGCTGAGATGCGTTTTAGTCGAGGGACTGCGTCAGGTGAAAATCGAAGAGGTATCTCTCGATGAATTGATTTTCTATCTTCACTAGCATCATAGACAGCAGGGCGAGAGTGCATGCAACAGAAGCTAGAAATGTCAATGGGCTTGCAGAAAGGAATGTCCAGCTCGCAAAGTGGTGCGCTGATGTCTGGCGATGCCTCATGATCCAACTTTTCGTCGTCATCAGCCAATGTCGCATCACCTGGAGAGTCTCCCTCGTCGGTCTTACCATCGTCTTCATGGTCTTCATTCGCCAGAGACAAATCCACTATACTCGAGGCGTCTGTAGGGGCACCTACCACGTCAGCATCAAGCACTGCTGTGGGCGTTTCTGCACTCGATGCAACTTCCTCTTCTCCAGTTATCCAACTTCGGAGCCACATCGTATCTACCCAGTAGAACTCTTCTGCAGCAGATTCTGGGTTCGGGTGCTCCTTTTCAAAGTACTTCTTGTAAGCCTCCACACGCTCCGATATGCGCTCCTCCATCCCCTTGACCTTAATTGTGTACTCTTCCACATCAGCTTCAAAAACGGCATTCTCAGTTTCGACACGCTCTCGACACGAAAGAGATGGCTGAGCCATCTCGTCGTTTGTTGGAGCACCAACTGTGGGCTCGCGGACGTAGAGAAGCATGTAGATATCGCGTGAACGAAGCTTTTTACCCTGGAGTTCATTGGCGTTTGCAGTAGCCGCAGCGTTCACCAAAGCATCGTCGAATTCGTACCATACTACCGATGATGAATCAGGTGCGTCTTGTTTTGGGTATGCGACAGAGGCAGTGTAGTGTCCGACGTGCGCGCTCTTGCCTCGATGATTTAGGTATCCTGACAATCGGTAAATAGCGTCATCCGTTTCTTCAAAAGCCTCTGCATTGCCACTCTGTCGTAGCAGATCCGTCATGTTAAGTGTTTCAGCAACCTCAATGACATCCTAGATTTAAAATGTCAAAGACCTGTCAGTAGATTTTGGGAGAATGCAGGCGGCGTCGAGCAGCGTACCATAAGCTTCTTCTTGCAACCGACGGCCGCATCATACACAAAGCGCATTAGCTGAAACGTGATGGTGTCTGGCAGTTTTTTCGGGTCTAGCTCCATGTATCGTTCTGCGCATTCTTTCGACTCGCACTTGTCGCAATAATACTTGTTGTCTCCGTCAAGAAGCTCTGGGGAAAGGTACGACGCAATTGAATCTTTCAGAGTCTTGTGGCCCTTGACGTTCAGCGACTACAAAAAAAGGTATCAATGGGTTAGAGGTGACGGCGCAAAAGAATAAAAAGCGATGTCAATGCGCGAGTAGCCTACGATTTCATAGTATGTCGAAGGTCTGAGCGACCTCGTCTGGCATCGCATACATTTCGTCACATAGTTCATATGGCCCTGAAAAACTCGGTCGACAAGATCCCAGTGCTTGCTGACGCAAGACTGAGAAAAGATGGTCCGCAGATGGGCGAGCAGTAACTTGTTGAACTCCTTTTATGTTGCGCGCATTTCGTTAGCCTTGCGAGCCCAACACAGTGCACCATGGAGAGATACAGCACACACACCTGGGCGTCTTGCTGGACGACATTGTTTAGCGCTAGAGTCGAAGCAAACTCGGTGGGGTCGTACTGGCTCCGATTGCCGAGCTGCATCTGCGCAAACAGCTTCTGCAGCGCGCGCATCTGCAGCTCCTGCTGTTCATTCACGTTGAGCGCCTTGGGCTCCCACTCGTACACGGCGCTGCGGAAGGGCTGGCTCACGAACAGGCACTGCAGCATGCTGTTAAGGTAGCACGTGGCGCCGAGATTCCTCAGCCCGCAGGGCACGCGCGCGCCCTCGATCGTCGCTCGCCTCTGCTCGCGCGGGTCGTCCCCGAACACTCGCTGGATCACCTTCTTGCTGTTCCAGATGCCCTGGCGTGTACAAAACGCCGCTTTAGCCGCCATTTACGCGTGCCAAGGCCCATCGCACGCACCTTCTGGTGCTCGCCGAGCCCGTAGAGGCAGTTGGGGTTGTCGGCGCAGTTCTTGGCGATCGAGGCGCCGCCCTTGCCCTTCTTGCGCTGGTGGTCGGCGGGCCGGCACGCGCGGGTCTGCAGTCCGTACGGGTCCTCCATGCGGCGCTCGCGGGCCGCGGCCGCCGCCGACTCGCCCGCCGCGCTGCCCTCGCGCTTCCGCTTGGAGGTCTTGGCCATACTCGGCGCACTTTCTCCGACTCATTGTGGGGTTTTCTGGTTGCAGGGAAAGGCGGGCGTCGATTGGGTGAAATTCAGAGCAATACCTGTGGTGATTGGTTGAAAGAAGCGATTGCATTTTAGCGAATCAAGAACCAATTTGACAGCAATAGAGGCGTTTAGTTGGGTAAAACCACCACTTTTCAAATCTTTTCGGCCAATCGTGACGCCTCCCCCGTGGTTGGTTGGCGATGCCCTGCGCTGGCAGCATGGGCCGACGCATGGCGGGCGCGCTTACATTTCATCGCTCGTTGGAAGAAGAACAGGAACTGCAGCCATGGCTACCCAGCGCGAGGAGGACATCAAGATGATGCTGGCCGCTCAGGTCCACATCGGCACGCGCAATGCGGAGGCCAAGATGGCGGACTACATCTGGCGCCGCCGCAACGACGGCATCCACATCATCAACGTGGGCAAGACGTGGGAGAAGCTCATGCTGGCGGCTCGCGTGATCGTCGCGATCGAGAACCCGTCGGACGTGATCGCCATCAGCGCGCGCCCGTACGGCCAGCGCGCTGTGCTCAAGTTTGCCCAGTACACGGGCACGGGCTCGATCGCCGGCCGCTTCACGCCCGGCACGTTCACCAACCAGATCACCAAGCAGTTCCGCGAGCCGCGCCTGCTCATCATCACGGACCCGCGCACCGACGCGCAGGCCGTGCGTGAGTCGGCCTTCGTCAACGTGCCCGTGGTCGCCTTCTGCGACTCGGACTCGCCGCTCGAGTACGTCGACGTGGCCATCCCGGCCAACAACAAGGGCAAGCTCTCCATCGGCCTGCTCTACTGGCTGCTCGCCCGTGAGGTGCTGCGCCTGCGCGGCACCATCTCGCGCGCGCTGCCGTGGGACGTCGCCGTCGACCTCTTCCTCTACCGTGACCCGGAGGAGCTCAAGAAGGCCGAGGAGGCCCAGGCGGGCGCCGCCGACGAGGCCCAGGCCCGCGCCGGCTGGGGTGAGTCCACCGAGGCCGCCGCTGAGCCCACGCTCTTCGCGCCGGCCGCCGCCGCTCCCTCGGAGTGGACCTCGACCACCAACACCGAGTGGTCGGGCGAGGCCGCCGCTGCCCCCGCCGCTGGCGCCGCCGCCGGCAACTGGGACGCCCCGGCCACCGCTGGCGCCACCAGCTGGGACTAAACGTCTCTCACCACTCTTGCTCTCGCGAGGCTGCACGGACTGTCGTGCCAAAGGGATTCCTGATGAGGGCGAGGCGAGCGGAGCGCTTACGGTGCACTCTGGCGCCGCAGCCGGCGTGGGACGCATGGAATAGACGACGGTGTTAAGCGATGGCACCCGGTTAATGCGACCGCAATCGCCGGCGACCGCGGCTCGGAATACACTGCCCCGCTGCTTTTGCCTTGATGAACTTGCTTGTGTGCGTGTGCTGCTTCCTCTCTGGCCGCCCTCGTCGCCACTCCAGCTCAGCTCGCGGCCGTCCACGTCGTTGTATTGTACGGCTGCGCGTGGGTGCTGCACGAGTGTTCGAGGTCTACAGCGATCTTGTCCATAGCATCTAGTGGCCTCGTTGACCACCGTTTCGCGCAGGCACGAGCTCAAGTGCATGCAATAGAACTAGGAGGCAAGTAAGGTGATGAAGAATGACACAGCCACAAGGTTCCCGTATCAAGGCCGTCCTGCCTCCTCCATGAGCGCCGCGCTTGCTGGCATTTGCTGCTTGTTTTCCTCATGTGCTTGGGGTCCAGGGGGCCAATGGGTAGTACAATTCATTGAATCGCGAGTAACCCCGCCCTTTTGGCTCGCGTGCGCTTCACTTGCGTTTAGTATCGGATCGCGTCGAAGATGCCTGGCGCGAAGGAAGAGGTGACGCTGGCCGCGCCGGAAGCGCCGGAAGCGCCGGACGCGGCTGCCGCCGAGGCCGTGGCGCCTGCGGAGGTTGCGGCCGTGGCAGAGGAGGCCCCGGCTCAGGCTGCGGAGGCTGCGGAGCCCGACAAGAGCGAGGCGGCGGTGGAGGAGGAAGCAGGCGGAAAGGACGGAGGAGACACCAAGGATCCGGAGGCTGCCGAGCCCGCGGCAGCGGAGAAGGAGGAGGAGGAGAAGCGAGCGGAGGCGGCTGTGGATGCTAAGGAAGGGGAGAAGGAGGCCGCCAAGGCGCAAGATACGCCCGTGGACGGCAGCGAGAGCGAGGAGAAGAAGGACGGGCAGGTCAAGGAGGCCAAGGACGACAAGGACAGCAAGGAGGAGAGCAAGGAAGCGAAAACCGACCAGGTCAAGGAGGACAAGGACGGTAAAGAGGACAAGGAGGAGCCGAGGACGCCCAGGCGGCGCGGGTCGGGCAGTGTCACGCCGACGACGCGCAAGCGGACGCCCGCGGCGGCGCGGAAGGCGGTCAAGCCGGCGGACGACGACGAGGAAACCGAGTCGGACAGCGAGAAGAAACCGCGGAAGCGTGCTAAGACCGCGGCGGCCACGCCCGGGACCAAGAAGACGCCAGGACGGAAGAAGAAGACCCGTGAGTAGAAAAGCTGAGATAGCGCCAGCAGCATCCAAACCACGGGAGTCGACTCATATCGTGATTGTGGTGTGTGTGTGTGTGTGTGTGTGTGTGTGTGTGTGTGTGTGTGTGTGTGTGTGGCTATTGTAGCTGTCAAGGCCGTGGAGGAAAGCTCGGACTCGGAGGACGAAGAGCAGAAGGAGGTTGAGCGCCGTGTTGACGCTCTGCCCAGCGATGTTAAGGCCAAGTACGTACACACGATTGCAGAATGGTCACAATTCGTTTGTTGGTGTGCTCACAATCGTTCGCTTTGATGTTCAGGTTCGGTGAAATTGTGTGGGCGAAAATGGGCGGATACCCGTACTGGCCGTCGCTCATTACGGACCCGCGCCTTCTCCCCAGCAAGTTGCAGCAGACCGCCATGAAAGACTTGGAAAACAAGTACTTCTTGTTCTTTTACACGACCAGAAACTTGTACGTAAAACCACAGCTGACATGCGAATGCCTTATACGTTCTGACGTGATGCTTTGTGTGCCTTCAGTGCCGCCGTGATGCACAAGAATGTTGCTGCGTGGGGTGATACCACCAACAACTACAGAGAAGGGTTTCCTGAAAAGGATGCCAAAGCTCCGAAACGCCGAGAGAAGCTGATGGCTGCGATCAAACTGGCTGATGTACGCTGGTGTTGGCATCCAACAGACTTTGTGCACTGCTTAACGGAGCGATTTGTTCCCCCATCAGGATGAATTGCTGCTTCCGGTTGAGGAGCGCGTCGACGGGCTCCTCAAGGTACGGCATCAACTGTCAACCTCCCTCTGTGAAAGGCTAACCTGTTATACAGCCACAGGACGACGATGAAGATGAGGATTCCGAGACGGAGCCCGAGACCCTTGTCCAACCAAAGAAGCGTGGAGGTAAGACTCCCGCCAAGATTCCAGCCAAGAGAGGACGCAAGCCAAAGGCAGCGACAGAGCAACCAACCCCCGAGACCACGGCTGAGGAGGATGGTGACGATGCGGGCGAAACATCAACGCTGAGTAAAGAGGAGATCAAGGCGAAGGTTGCAGTGCGAAAGACCCCTTCCCGCAAGAAACTGGGCGGTGCTTCGGACTCGGCTTTGAAGAAGGCCACGAAGATACCGACAAAGACTAGTGGGAAGTTTGGCATGGGGTCGAAAGCTGATATCGATACAAAGCGAAAGAAAGAGATTGAGCTGGTGGTGCCCCACAAATCTGTCAAGTCGGCTGACATTCGCGAGGCCACAGAGGAGGCTGCAAAGCGTGGTCGTGGCGACAAGGCCAAGCGCTCAAAGGACAAGGTGGAGTACAAGGTTGGCGATCTATCGACCTTTGCGAAAGAAATGGCGCGGCTGTATGCGCAAGAATCGTCGAAGAATAACGACGAGCTGGTGGTCATGCTGAGCAAGCTACTGAAAGAAAAGGTCATGTACCGCTCTGACGTAGAACGCTCTGGCACGGCGTCGATTATTGCTCGACTGCGAAAGAGCTCGAACCCCACTGTGAGCTCGACCGCGAGTGCCTTGCGCAGACATATGATTGACATTCTGGTAGATGACACTACCACCCCATCCGGCTCGACCACCACCAAAACTGGAAAGAAGCACGCTTCTGACAGTGATGCTGGACCCAAGCAAAAGGCCAAGAAGCAGAAGGTGGAGAGCTCAACCGAGGGCTCGAGCCCAGACGGTTCGGCAGCAGCGAAGGTTGAAAGTGGCAAAACTGATCCAGAGAGCAGTAAGGTGGACAAGAGCGTCAAGAAAGAAGAATCTCCCGTAAGCACCGATGAAAAACTGGTGGATATCCAAACACAAGATGACAAGAAGAAGGATGAAGCATCCACGGACGGGAAGAAGGAGGGTTCATCGGAGAGCGCACCGCAAGAGACGTCATCGTCGGCGAATGAGTCGACTAACTCGGATTCGAACGGCTCCGCAGCCCCTGTCAAGGACGAGGAGGACGTGTTCAAAGGCGAGACAAGTTTGGACAAGAATCGCGAGGTGTTTATCGAAATGCTCGGAGGCGTGTTGAAGGCCAATGGTCCAGCATTCGAGAAGTTGTCGAAGGAGATTGAGGTGAGTTGTAACCTTCGATTGCGATACGTGCTGTAAACTCACATTGTTGTTTCAGGGACTGGTGTTCGACCGGTACAAGGAGAGCAACGGTGACTACCGCTCGCAGGCTCGCCTGGTCATCTTCGGCCTGAAGGGCAACGCAAAGCTTCGTGAGCGGCTCTTTGCAGGCACTCTGCATGGCCTCGAAATCGCCTACGCAAGCGACGAGGTATGTGCTATGTTGCTGCATATAGTATGTAAGACTGGGAAAACTCATGCGTGCTATTTTCTTTTTTGTTGATTGCAAGCAGTTTTTCAAGAGCACGGAGTGATGCAGCTTCAACCTTGTTATTCAGCGACTTTGTGGCACCAAGGCAACAACGCGACCGTCGACCACCAACGCGACCGTCGACGATGACCTGTACCTTTGTTGTGCGATGCAGCTGAATACATTTAGTTATCACTGTCGACGTGGTTGCGCCGTATCGAGCTCATGGCGTTTTGTTGTCAATGATGTTCATCTTAGCCGTGCGTTCAGCGGAGAGATACGCGTCGATGGTGCTCATGACCATCTGCTCACGTCCATTCATGACGGTCTTGCCTGAAAGATATCGGTCGCATGGATAGCCACCACCGTTTCTTGAGTAAATGTTGTTGCCTCGAAATCCCTGGGGCCCGCGATAATATGGTGGGCAATCGAGACACTCGCTCGCGCTCTGGAGGCCCTCAATCATCGAGTACTTGCCGTCAGGGCACGGACCGGAGCACTCGCTAGTCGTGAGTCCCGTTGTCGAGCCGAAGACGCCTCGAGGGCAAGGCTTGCAGTCAAGGATCGACTTGGCGCCGACGCGGTCGTTGTACGTTCCCTTGGGGCACTTGGCCGTGCAGTCGCTCGACTCTAGTCCGGGGCTATCACCGTAGAGCCCTCGAGGGCAGAACGCGCACTCTCCCAAAGTGATGCCAGCTCCAGGCGGGCGGTACATTCCTCGGGGGCATGGCGTTGGGCTCGGCTGAACGCCGCCATACAGGCGACCTGAAGCCGCGACATTGTAGTGAGCCCAAATCGTTTGTAGGAGATACACAGAGCTAGCACATACGCTGAAAGGCCATGCGGTCGGAGGCGCCGCGCCGAACGTACTCCACACCGTTCGATGCTGGCGGTGCGAGATGATCAAAGCCTACATCACGAGTCATTAGCTCGTCATCTCGAAGCGAGTGCTGACCGCTTCAAGGCGCACCAAGCAGCAGAACGCAGTTGAGCACCGCAAGACCTGCGATCGCGAGCGACCGCAGCCCGACCTTGGCCGCAGCCCCCTGTCCAATAGCCGGCGCGCTCTCCATCTCTACGGGCGGGTCCTCGAGCCGAAGCTGTTAGCTATTGCGGTGTGCCGCCCCGACGAATGCTTCCAGCCGAAACCGATCGCGGATTGCAATGGAGCCCACTTCAACTTGGCTTTCCGTCGGGCGCTGCCCCGAAAGAGTGCCCATCAGCCTCCCCCTTCTTGCCTTCCTGACTCGAGGATCGGAGCATGGCGAGGGCGGTGCTGGAGCTGAGCGGCGAGCTGGCGCGCGCGTTCGCGGACGCGCAGGGCGGGCGCGTGCGGCTGCTCAAGGCGCGCGTGGAGGGCGAGGCGTTCGTGCTGGCGGGCGTGGGGGCCGCGACCGCCGACGCGCGCGCCGACTGCGCGCAGCTCGCGGGCGGCGCGGGGCCCTGCGCGCTGCGGGCCGAGGAGGCGGCGTTCGTGCTGCTGTGCGTGGACGTGGACGTGGCGGCGCTGCGCTGGGTGCTGCTGGCCTTCGTGCCCGAGCGCGCGAGCGTGCGCGACAAGATGCTCTACTCGAGCTCGCGCGAGTCGCTCAAGAAGCAGCTCGGCCTCAACTACTTCACGGGCGAGTTCCACGCCACTGAGCTGGCCGAGGTCACCTGGGAGAACTTCCTCAACGCCAGGAAGCGCCAGGCCGCAGACGCGCCGCTGTCCGAGTCCGAGCGCCTGCTCAAGGAGACGGCGCTGCTCGAGCGGGACACGAACGTCAAGTCCAGCGCCATGGGCGTCGTCCCCTTCGCCATCTCGCAGAACCTGCGCGAGAAGCTCGCGCTCTTCCGCGACGCAAAGTTCGACTGGGTCGCCATGGCAAGTTCCTCGGCGCGACTGTAAACTGTTTGGTACGCGCTCTCTCGGCTCTAACGCTCTAGACCTACAGAAACTCAACACGGAGGACGAGAGCGTCGAAGTGGTCAAGAGCCTCGAGCGCATCGACTTGCACGAGGTGGCCGACGTTGTGGACCAGCGCAACCCCAGCTTCGTCGCGTACCGATGCGGCGACGGACCTGCTGGGGCCGCGGCCACCCTCGGTAAAGTGTGCAAACCATCGCGACGCATGTAAACCCTTCGCTCTAACGAGCTCGATGTAGTCTTCCTCTACGTCTGCCCAGAGGATGCGCCGGTGCGTCAGAAAATGGTGTACTCAACCTGCAAGGCGACCGTGCTGGCGGCTGCCTCGGAGATCGGCATCGAGTTCGAGAAAACGGTACGACCGTATTCCTCGTGATGCTGCTCGCGCTCAAGCTGTTGCTTATTCCACGCTACCCCACACTTGGCCAGGTCGAGGTCAACAACCCAAAGTCGGTCGTCGACGATATTCGCGCTGAGCTGGCGCCGCCAAAGACGGAAGAGGAGCTCAAGCCAAAAGAGTTTGCTCGCCCCGCTGCTCCTGGTCGAGGCCGAGGCCGTGGTCGTGGACGAGGTCCGCCGCCAATCTCGCGCACTTAATGTGTCATGTTGAAATCGACGGAGCAATAGCACTCCGGACATGGAATGGCCAATCCTCCCAATACAATTTTCACAGCCGACTTGGGCCATGGTGCACATGTTGATAACGCGGGCTTGAAGGTTTCGGCCATGATCATGTCGGTGGATTGACGTCGAGGCCGCCACCAAGCACACAAGCGAGCACGAACAGTACAAGACACATCCTGCTATCATGTTACCGGCAACGATGCGATAGGCGCGTCGGCAGCCGTGTGTTTATCTGCGGCCCTTCTTCTTGCCCTTCTTCTTGCTGCTAGTCGCGGCCGTGCCAGCGCCGCTGGCGCTCGCGGCTTGGCGGGCCTCCTCTGCCTCCTTCTCCAGCCGCAGCTTGCGCGACTGCAGCTTGGGGATGAGCTCCGCCATCTTGATCATCAAGCTCTTGCCTGTTTGTAGGATGCACACAGCCCGAGTTCAGTCGTCTGCAGTCGCCACCCGCCAATGCAACCCCAATCGAAGCTCACGCGTCGGGAAGTCAGGGTTCTCGGGGGAGCCGTCGTCGCGCACGAGGCGCACGCGGATGCGGCCGGGCGTCTCCCAGTCGCGCGCGTACTTTTTACCGGGCTGTTGCAATGAGTCAGTCAGTCAGTTAGTCCCAACGCTGCTGTGTGCATTGTCGAGGCCAGCCCCACCTCGAGCGCGTGCGGGAGCTTGAGGAAGGTGCAGACCTCGGACATTTCGTCGGCAATGGGGCTCTCGCAGGCCAGCTCCTTGGGGATGCGGCGGCCCTGCTGCACCGTCTTGGAGGCATTGATGTAGGCCGGGTAGAAAGTGCAGAAGCGCTCCACGGGCGCGCCCTCCGCCAGCCCGTACGGGTACAGGATCTTGGGCAGCGCGGGCGGCATCGGCGGCATCCCCGGCATCCCTGGCATCCCTCCCATGCCTGGCATCCCTCCCATGCCAGGCATACCGCCCATGCCCTTCATCATCTCCATCATCTGCGCCATGTCGGGCATGCCGCCGCCGCCCATGCCACCCATGCCGCCCATCATGCTCATGAGGTCGGGCATGCCGCCCGCGGGCCCGCGCTGCCGGCTGGCGCCCGCCATGCGCGCGGCCGCCGCAGGGTCCAGCTGCAAGGCGTTCGAGTCGTAGCGCTCGCCCGCCACGTTCTCCTTGGCGCGGCCCTTGCGCGACATGGCTTGGCTCGGCTCCGCTTGGCTTGGAGGAAATTTGCGATAGCTGGGGGGGAGTATGGAGAGCTGCTGCGTGCACTATTTTCGTAATTATTTATTTCCCACACTAACTACAGCACAACAGCGGAGACGAGGCCGCCCGAGACGATGGAGCCGTCGAGCAGCACGAGGCGGTCGGGGCAGAGGTACCCGCCGCTGTTGGCCTTGGCGCAGAAGTCGGACTGGCCCGCGGGCGTGACGGCCAGCACGCGCACGTAGTAGCGCGCGCCCGAGTCGAGCCCCGCGGCGAGGAACGAGGCCGAGACGACCGCGCGCCAGTCGTAGCCCGCGAAGTCGCTCGAGCGCGACCACTGCACCAGGTAGCTCTCGAACGCCAGACCCCCGAAGACGGCGTCCACGACCCCCACCACGGGGCAGCTGGCCGGCACCAGCAGCGTCCCGCCGCACGGGATGCCGTGCGCCGGTACACGCGGCAACTGCCACGACACGCTCAGCTCACCCGCGGTGCCAGTGGCCGCGGCCGTCAGCGTGTGCGGCTTGCCCGGCCGCGTGTTGGCCGGCACAAGCGAGGCCGGTGACGCCGTCTGAGGAGTGCCCGGGCCAGCGCGATTGGCCGCGAACACGCGCACGAAGTAGCTCGTGCCGGGCGTCAGCATCGTGATGGTGTACGAGCGCTGCGCCACGTCCGTGATCCGCGCCGTCGTGGCGTCCGCCGACAGCGAGTCGAAGCTCGCAGACACGTCCCACTGCACCACGAAGCCCGTGAGCGCGTCGCCCCCGTCGTCGTCCGGCACGCTCCACTGCACCGTCAGCATGGTCGCCGACGTCACGCCCAGCGCCACGCGCGTCGGCGCCCCCGGCGTCGTGTGCGGGTTCAGCGCCGTCGGCGACGACAGCTGGAACGAGCCGAAGCCCTGTGAGTTCCTGGCGCGCACGCGCACGTAGTAGTGCGTGCCCTTGACCAGCCCCGTGATGACGCTCGTGTACGGCGCACCTCCGCTCAGCAGCGTCACGAGCTGCGCCCCGGGGCCGGCAGAGAAGGCGTTGTCCAGCGCCCACTGCACTTGGTACGCGGTGATGGCGTCGCCTCCGTTGTCGTCTGGAGGGCTGAACAGCACCACGAGCTCCGACACGGACGCGACCTGCAACGTGACGCCCGTCGGCGGACCTGGAACCACCATGGGCTTTTGCGGACTCGCAGCCAGGGCCGGGAGCGAGAAGCCGATTTTGTTGTATGCAAACACGCGGACGTAGTACAGCTGGCCCTTGTTGAGCGCACCGACGGCAGGGATCACCTGGCCCACGCTGGAGCAGGCCGAGTTGCTCACGCCAGCAGTGATCTTGGTCGTTGTGACCGAGTAAACCCCACCGTTGCATTGAGCCACGTTATTGACGTAAGTTCCGCAAGTTAGGCTGTTGCTCACGGCTGGCTGAAGGTTAAAATCGTCGCCAACATCATTGAAAGTTACAGTCCACGTGTAGCCGCCGCCCGCGTCGGAGGTCGAAGAGCGAGACACCTTCACGCCGCTGGTGATTGTCGATAGGTACTCGAGTTTGGACTGCATGGAGCCTGACATCTCACGCCGACCAAACTGGTAAGTTGTAGAGCTTGCACAAGAGTCAACGCAAGAGCTGCATGGCGTGCAGAAGACGTCCGAGCTTGCTGGTGTGCCACCAGCCTCATCGGCGGAAATCGCGACAGCATTCCACGGGATAGACTCTGTAGTTAACACTCTGTTCTGCCGAGTCAAAACCAAGTTAAAGAATCCGTTTGCGATCGCGTCGCCGACTGGAGACGTCACACCGTTCACAGTCGCAGTGCTGGTGCGCGAAGTCTGGATGCGCCAAACAGCAGGCGTCGGAGATGTCGGACACCAAACATCCTGCTGCCCTCGATTCTTGAACAATGGCGAGGGATCGTACTCAATGCGGTACATCCAGACGTCAGCGCCGCCGTCGCTCGTTGGTGCATCCCAGGTAGCTTTCAACTGGGTCGCCACGCCAAAATTGACATCCACTACAACATTCGTCGGCGGCTGTGGGACTTGGATTGGAGGAGCAATGCTCGATGGAGAGCTTCGCATTCTTGGACCAAGTCCAAGAGCATTCTTTGCTGTGACGGTGACAAAGTATGTCAGGCCTGGCGTTAGACCCGTGATGGTGTATGTCAGCGTGTTGGCGTCAATGGTCTCATAGAAAGAGTAATCGACAGCACGCTCGCCAATTTTCGCCGATGATGCCACGCCGACCGAGTACCCTGTCCATGACCGACCAGGACACCACTGAGCGTCCCCACCAGGAAGACACAGTATACCTGCATCGTCAACAGCGTTATCTCCATCTTTGATACCGACAAATGCCGCCGCAGGGATGACTTTAGATGAATCTACAGTGATTGCAGGGGCGTTACCGACCAAAGAAACGAACGTGATCATCCACACACGAGTAAGACTTGCTGCTTGTGGCGAAGACACAATAACTTGGCCAAGTGTTGGTAGTTCCTGGAGACATTGCTGCATCACATCTGCTGATGCTGTTACCGGGATGTAGCTAGACCACGCAGAACCCTTGAAGCTGAATCTGACGAAGCCGCCGACAGCGAGAGTTCCGTGAGAAACAACAAGCACTTGAATCTCGCGCGAACCTGGGAAGTCAGCAATCGTTGGAACCGCGACACCTGGTGTCACTTCGCTCACGCTGCCAGTCAATCCTGCCCCACCCGTCACGGACGCAGCATCCAAATGGATGCGGATCATCGGCTGGTCTCCTGGGTTCACTGTCGAGGATGCAAAAGTCACACTCCAGTGATAGCCAAACTGAGTGTTAACGGTGGACCGAGATACTGTGATATGCCCCATAACCATAATGTTCATGAGTGCGCTTCTCAAGTTCTCGGGAGCCACGTCAAAGGGCATGCTGCCTGTCTGGCTTCCGCTAAAAGACAAGGTAAATAGGGCTGCAGTCGGCTGCGATGTCCACTTTATCTCAATCACTTGAACTTCCTGTCTCGAGGCGTCACCTCGCCACCATTCCACCTTGTAGCTCGTGATAGGAAGGCCTCCGTTGCTTACTGGCCGCTGCCACGTCACTGTCGCTCGCTGGATTGGAAGCAACGATGTTGACACAGTGCTGACCTTGACGTTTGCCGGCGCATCAGGTGATCGCGTAGGTGCTAGAGGGCTTGGAGCCAGCGTCGCACGACTGTAGCCGATTGCATTTTTCGCCTTCACTTGGACAAAATAGCGCATTCCGTTCGTCAACCCCGTTGCCATGTAGATGATTGGGCTACCAGTAGTGCCCTCCAATAGTAGAGGAATGTTACCAGCTGCGATTTCCAAAGGCGCTTGCTTGTCCGCCGAATCGAACGTCGAGATTGTGTCAATGTCGATCCAGTAGTGAGTGATGGCCGCACCATTGAGACCTTGGCCATCTCGAGTTGGTGGCTGGATCTGAATCTGAAATGAGGTCCCAGAAAAAGGCACTAGCATCACGGATATTGGTGGATCTGGAACCTTGTCCTTTGTTGTAGCAGACAAAGGATAGCTCCACTTGCGGTTATTTGGCGGGTTGCCGTCGAGGGCAATTTGCTGTACCGGCACCGAGTTGACAGCTGCGACGCGCACATAGTATGCCGTAGTTGTTGATAACCCGGTGATTAAATACCGATATGGCGGAGAAACAGCAAGCAGAGCTCCAGAGATTACTGCAGGTTCAAACGTGTAGTAGTACAGAGAGTACGCTTTGCTGGAGAAAGTTGTGCAGCCATGATTGGCCTTGACGGTTACCGTGAGCCCCACTATTGCTTGTGCTACCTCGAGAACGCAAGAATCATCAGCCACCGTAAATCGCGTGCCAATCGTCATCCGAGAAGAAATTTGCGACTCAGCTGAAGTAGTTAGCACGTTCGACCCCGAAAGGGATAGTGCACAACTTGAACAGACCGGTAAACCGTGCTTGAACACAGATACAACATCCCATTGAACGATATACGACGAAATGTCATTGTTGAAGTTGGGGCTCACATTTGTTGTCGCAAGGGCAGGAGGAGAGAAGAAAACCTCAAGTTGTGTTCCGGATACTACCGCAAGGTCCACATTGGATGGGGCATTTGGAACTTGACTGGGTGTTGCAGTGGCTGGAGGCAGCACAGATACCCCCTTGCCACGGTCATTGTATGCATCGACCTGTAGGAAGTACTGCTGGCCCATTGTTAGCTGCTTGCTGGTCCCTGTAGGTAAATAGTAGCATTTGTTGCAAGAGCTTCCGGTAATTCGCACGTCTGCATCGAGCGGGTACAATCGCGGAACCTTTGCACGCAAGTACGTCAGTGTTGGAACACGAAGCATCGCGACAGTCCAGATGTATCCCTTTGACCACTCATATGCCCGAACTCCAGTTTGCGAGGCACCCGTATAGCCTGTCTCATGACCATTCATATCACCCAAATACAATCTTGTCGAGTGTAGTGCTGGGGAGAAGTCATCAGCTCGCACAGTGTACCACGACCCACCGATGCGGATAATATCTCCAGGGAGCCCATATGCACCACTCGAAAAATCGCATGTCTCTCTATCAGAGCAAGAAACGTAGATCTGACCATTCACAACGTCGACTTTTCCATCGACGGGCTGGTACGAAGGCTCTCGAGCAACGCCTACTGTGTCTATTGTTGGCAAATCCTCGAGGGCATAGCGAATCTGATCCGCTGTTGACTCTGCATTTAATGATCGTGTGTAGACGCCACCATATCCGATCTGAAAAGTTCCACTCATTCGAGCATCCGGCTGGGCGTTGTACACGCCATCGATTGATTTTGACGCTATATTGGCGACTATCGCGTTTCCAGAAGCTGCGACGAATGAAATAGCGGCATCACCATATACGTGATGCAGTGTTACTGTGATCTCAGCTGGAGCAGCAGCACAAAGAGTCGTCTGCGTCCCCCCGCTTGCTACCACAGAAATGCCACCGGATTCCGTGTTAAATAAGTCAATCAGCAAGTCTTCAACAGCGGTCAACGTAGTATCTGCAGTAATAATATCTGACAAAAACCCTGCAGTGACTGTTATTTCATCGGTCGCAATTGCAGCCGACGTACATGTGAAAACTAAAACTTTTTTCCGGAAGTTCGTCGAGCCAGCCTGAACCCGACTCACAGACACAGTTGGCAATGCGTTGGAAACTAAAATTGGCAAAATGCCTTGAACAGCTGTAAACGTTA
Organism: Phytopythium chamaehyphon; assembly: GCA_023334415.1. Taxonomy (NCBI): domain Eukaryota; phylum Oomycota; class Peronosporomycetes; order Pythiales; family Pythiaceae; genus Phytopythium; species Phytopythium chamaehyphon. Next base: position 30,317 of record JAASGX010000008.1, on the reverse strand, counting down.
TCATGAACGAAGTTCCTGGACTTATTTGAGTGATTCCAGTGCCACCCCCGACAGGTGTTACAATGACACCGCCCACTGTCGATAGTGCCGTCAAGCCAGACTGCAGAACATTCGCCGTGGAAGTACCAATAGTAAAAGTGTTCGTTACTTGGCCTCTAAATGCCAATGTAAATGTACCGGTTGCAATACTCGTAAGGGTTAGCTTTTGCACCTCCGGAACGACTGGTGCCATAATCGAAGACCACGAAAGACTTGGAGCTTGCGTGATAATGTGTTGTGTCTGGTACAATATTCCTGGATCTGTAATATAATACTCTGCTGGGGATGCTGCGAACGTGCTCGAAGTGTCCCAGCGAACTCGATATTTGGTAATAGGGCTACCATTATCAGACTCTGGTGGGTCGAAGGACAGCCACAGTTGATCGCCCACCGCATTTGATCCTTTTATTACCTCACGAGTGAATGCGACAACACCTTCGCCTGAAAGTGTTGTAGCGTTGGCGCGTAGCAGCGGCAAATCACCCGGGTTGAGAGTGTTATCAAGGAAAGTAATTTGCCACGAGTAGCCACCTTCGTGATCAACAGGAGATCGTTCTACATTCAGAGCGCCAATAACCGCAAGCGATTCAAGCTTCTCTTGGACAGATCGTCCGTCCCCACCGGAATCCGACGCAGTAGCTGGAGCATTCCACAGTATTGGCTTCGTCACCGAGTTAAGATAAGCCAATGTGAACGACCCTTCGATCGAGTTTCCCTTGCGCAGTTCAGTCACTGACACACTACTTCCTGTGCCAACTAGCGAACTAGTAATCATAAGCGCTGGTACATCGCCTACATAGTCTAAGAATGTGATTGTCCACGCATAACCGCGCTGAGCTGACGGACCAGAACGAGTAACTTGCACTGTTCCCACCCAGTCCATCGCTTCAAGGGCCAGCTTCATGTCTGCGGCGCTTGCATCGAATAATATAGGAACAGATGCCTCAATAACAAAACTTCCACTGAGCGTGTTGCCATCTGTGAGTGTTTCTGTCTCACAAGTTGCTCCAGGCATCGCAGCAAAGTCATCATCAACGGCACAAATGAACGGAGGAAGATTCCCTTCCGAGTCTTTGTATGCAACAGTCCACATGTAGCCTCCTTGCTCATCGACAAGTGATTGTGATACAAGTACATTACCAAAAACTGGCAACCGGTCAAGGTCGATAGCAAGATCATCTGCAGTATCTTGTGTTGGGTCCGCAAACGTATTGTGTGAGTTGAAACCGCCAGCGTCAACCATGTTGACATCAACACGAGCATTGACACCATTTGTAGTAAGAACGTTGTTTTCTTGGGTCTGGAAATCTGTACATCCAGTCATTACTGCCGTCATCTGATCGATATCTCCGTACACTCCATTACCATAGAAGAAGATGCGATAAATGTAGCCATTAGGCGCACGGTCCGAGTCTGTTGTGCGGCTTACGTAAACTTTGTCAATGTTACTCATCGCGCTGAGGGCCGACTCCATCGCCCGTAGATCAGCCCCATTTTCGCTTCGCGCTGGTGCATCGAATTGAATGCAACTGGAAGTCCTAGTCGCTCCAAGATGGTAAAATGATAGTTTGTAAGAGCCAGCAACAAGTGACTTGTTGGCGCTTATGACTACTTCTTGAATGGCCGTGTCCGTGCCCATGGCGAAGCCTGAATTCATTTCGACAGTGATTGCGTAGTTAACGCCTCCATTCGCGAAGGCTGCACACGCCGTTAAAGCACAGTTTGCAATTGTGAATATTTCGAGTCTCTCGGTCTCTCCTGCAACATTGTTACCAACAAAAGTGACGGAGTAAATGTATCCATAGTCGTAATCGGCTGTGCCATCGCCGTCTCGGGTCACCACAATATCTCCCGGCTCAAGCGTGTCCAGAGTTAAGAGGGCCATTTGCACGTCAATGGCTGTTGCAGCGTACGAAAGCGTAGTGGTTTGAGTGTTGCTACCTACAACAGCAAAGGTCCCTGGTGTGGTCGCGCTTTCCTCATATCGAACGAAACCAATCTGAAATTCACCAGCTGACAGGACTGCATCCGAAGTAATCGTGATGGTTTGAATTGTCGGGACTCGGAAAGCAATTTTTCCTCCAATACAGTCATTGTCAAGGCATACATCAGGTGCCGCGAATGTACGAAGCGTTTGTACCTCAGGAATGGAAGCGGCCGTCGTCGCAATTGCTTGGATTTCCGTAACATGCTTTGCAGCTAAGCGGACCTCTTGAACTTCTGGAACAAACAATGCGTAACCAGAATCGACATTTTGAACCGCGGATGGTGCACTACTTGGCGTGACATCAACAGCTGGTGTGGAAAACGGGCCTACACCAATATCAGTTGAAGCAGCTACATGGACGTAGTATTTGATCCCTGGAAGCAGGTTTGTGAGCAGGAACGAGTCAGAGGCCGAGCCTTGAACAAAGTTGTCCACAACAGCAAGCTGAGACGTCAAAGTATCTGGTTGAGCACTCAACCTTGGTACATCGCCGATAGTAGATGTAAATTTGATTGTCCAAAAGAAACCGTTGACTTTGAATATGCTGAGCGTGTCATCGCTTGCCATATAGGCAGCTGCGGTTGTAGGCGAGCTCGAGCTCGCTAGAGGAATTAACTGTTTCTGTAGCGCTAACGCACCATCAACACCGTCTCGAACGGGTATGATGGCGACGCTTCCAGAATGGAAGTCCACGTAGCTATCCACGACTAATAGATCCAGATCACCCGTGACGACGGTACCGCTAAAGTAGATTGTGTACAAATAACCGTTTGGAGCAATCGCAGCGTCAATTCGTCTTGTGACAACGATAGCTCCTGGATTCTGAGTTGCCCCACCTGTCACTATCAAATTTAGGAGCGCAGTTTGCAAAGTATCTTCATCTGCATTCCATGCGATTGAAGCTGACGTACTCCCCTTGTACGTAAGTTTAAAAGTACCTGTCGCTGTATCGATATTATTTGAGGGGTTTTTAACTGCCACCTGTTGAATTTCAAACTGTTCCTGCATCACACTAAAGAGCTGGGATACTGCGTATGCCACATGGGAACCGGGTGACTCGCCATGATACGATTCACTCAGTGCAAACTCTCCAGGCCGTAGTCCTCCTTCGGTATCAGGGAAAACGGAAATATCTTCCGTGCTTCCAACTGGAGGTACGCATCCTGTATAGTCGAGTTGAATTGTTGGGACATTGCCCGCAACAGTATCTCCAACAAATGTAATTTTGTATACATAGCCATCTGGAGCAGCAACAGGCTGAACCTGCCGATCCACTACAACACCATCTGCTCGAATTGTTGAAAGCGCATTCAAAGCTGTCTGGATATCTGAAGCTAGCGCAGTGACGCTCAAGCAGGATGACGTTGTCTGCCCGGCAAACATAAGCTTGAAAGTCGTTCCTGGTGACGGGTATTTTATTGTTAGCACCTGTGTCTCAGAACTGCCTCCCGGCGTTATTTGCTCAACCAATGCCTTCCGAACACTCCCATCTTGTTGTGTCCAATCAGTTCCACATGGCAATGGCAAATTACGCTCGTCTATAAGCGTCATTTTTGGTGTAATAGCTGACGGGTACTCGAGAAAGAAAATGTCGTATTTGTATCCGGGAGAACCATCACGAACTGTCTCGACTATTAAGGCTGGATTCCCTCCTACAACTGCACCACATGGATATTCACCAACGTTTATGACTTCGATAGGAAGCATATTGCCAAGCACGCGACTAAATCCACCGGAGATAGGACCTCGGAAGTTGATTAAATATTCGTATCCAAATCCCCAGCTCGAGGTGCCATCTCCAGACCGTGTTACGTTGATATGATTCCCAGCAGCACCAAAAGTAGCTAGACCGTTCAACCTAGTTTGTAAATCGTCGGCTGAAATCCCATAGCTCAAGCAAGAAGTCGTGAAGATGTCGTCTTCGATAGTGAACATGATTTGAAACAGACCCGTATTACCCATAGTCACCTCGGAGCTTGATGTCATTCTCAATCGCTGGACTTCAGTGACAGAATTCCCGTTTCCTTGGCGAGCCACAATGACATCACCGGTCTGTAAGCGCGTCTCGATCTCATTCTGCAAATCGGAGTCAGTAACTCCCCACCGAAGGCAGCGTGATGTCAAACCTCCAAGTGACAATTTAAAGTAGCCTGATGTGTCGATTACTTGTCCCGATTCAGTTGCAAAGGATAGGCGTTGGTGGCCAATCGCGCCGCCATGCTGGGTGACAGCAACGCTTCCTGTCACAGGTACGCTGTTTGGCAGCGAAGTGCAGCCAGTAGTGCTAAATACGAGAGTTCCGACATCGCCTGCAGTACCGCTTCCACCAAAGTACACAGCGTAGGTGTATCCTTTCTTACTGTTACTTTCTGTGATTACGGGCCCAGATCGCACAACTTTAATGTTCGCTTCGGGAATCGTATTCAGTTGATCTTGGACCTCGCTTGCTAGCGCATTGAGTGACAAACAAGTTGTAGTTGAAGTTACTGTGCCACTAGTCAGACGAAGTTTGAACACGTTTGCAACTACTGAAGGATCCCACGCGGCAATGGGCATCGATACCGTAACTTGCTGGATCTCCTGTCCAGAATGTTTGACTGAGTACACTTGGCCATCGATTCGTAAAGTCATACCTGGATAAAGCTGCTCAGTCGTAATAGGAAACGATGTTAGCACAACTGGAGACAGAGCGGAAACACCCACTTGCGATGTCGTAGGGCTTTTTGTAAATGGCCAGTCACCGTTGCTCCCCATCAAATTGCTTTCTCCAACGTATCCGAAACGTAGCACATCACCGGGAGCGATGTACTGCGATATATCATCAACTCCGGTTATATCCGCTGTGATACCGTCCTTTGAGACTATAGCAATTGCATCTGGAATCTGCTGCGTCACGTAATAGTCTTGAGTTACATCCACGTCTCCGTATAATCGCATGGACTCGATACCTTGCTTGATAGTATCGGCAGATGATGAGTATTGCAATGGAGGTGTCGACTTAGTTGAGGTATTGAGTGAAAACATGCCGGTTATAGGAGTGGATCCAGCTTTACTGGTAGTCACATCAATAGATCGTTGACTACCTTGAAGTGAAGACAGCGTCACTGAAAGAGGCCCCACGTTGCCACTCCCAGTCGGGAATGTCAAACCGCCGTACTCCCCCGTCACTTTCATAAATCTAATACGCCACCGATAACCTCCCCGAGTTCCAGAGTTGCTGACAGGCTGACCTTCCCAACCACCCGAGCATGCAGAATTCGTACACCCAGTTGCAGTTGAAGGATACTCGAACCTATCAACCGTAACTCTTCCGATCGTGTTCATTTCATTGATCTTCCGCATAAGTCGCTGTGGCGCTTCATTGAATGCGACTTGGCGAGGACCATATGTTGAGTGGAAGTCGATCAGAAACGACCCGCTTAGACCTCGTGATCCGGATGTCATCTCTGTTACGCTGACTGCTACCGCGTTTGTCGTACTGGCTTCGGGCGAAAAGGTTGATGAAATATCTAGGATATTACCTGCACCTAGTGGTGTGAAGCCTGGGTTTGAGATAAAGCGTACCAGCCACGACATCTCGCCATATTTTCCTTGAACAGTTCTTTGCACACTAACCTTGCGTTCTGCCTTACTGCCCTGTAGCACACGCGTGACGGCATCCGCTGCAGCATTCCACGGAAGCAGGATCGTAAGTCCTAAGCTTACTAGTACACCCGGATTCATAGTTGGACAGGTAGTTGAGATCACGGTGACAGCTGTCGTTGTTACTGCAGTAGCAGTGAAAATGCAGGTTGGGTACCCTGCAAGAGTAAAACGATCTTGCGGGAGGAGAGTTTGCACTATTCCTGACGAACTTTTCACTTGATCCACAGCCAATGTTTGAATATTGCTGCAAGTTGCAGGCACTAAAGGATCACAAGTTGGGAGCAAGAAATACCGCCCATCGATTCCAAGGTCATCTTGCACTTTGAACGCCGTAAAATCTCCTCGCAATATCTGCCCATTACGCACTACGCCCACGAAACAAGTTCCGCCAACAGAATCCCCGCACACTAACGCGACTGGACTGGATCCATCCAATCTCGTCCCAATCGCAGTCATAGTGGGAACATCACCCGGTGAATTGCATAGCCGAGCACCAGTCGATGAATACTCTACCTCTTCACATGGTCCATACGCATCACGGAGGAACGTTACGGTCCAAGAGTATCCACCCGACTGAGGGTTTACAGCACTTCGTGTCACTGAGACATCTCCAACATTGGCCATGCTTTCCAGGATCTCCTCGACTGATGTCCCTGACGCACCGCTCTCCGCGCGTGTCGCCCAAGCATTGTGCGCAATATCACTGCTTGTAACAAGTCTGGACACAGACATGTGTGGCACAAGAGTGCGTGTGTCGAGGGAGACTTTGAAAGACCCCTTGATTGGTCCAACACCTGGTACAACGACCGTAACTGTACATCCTTGTGAGTTATCGCTCGCCGTTGTAGTCAACCCATCCTTGACACAAATTATCGATAGCCCATTCGCATCCATTGGGCCGACATGTCGACCCCACGCTTTGGAGTAACCGGTATCAGGCCACACATCAGTCCAGCCAGCACGAGCTCCCTTCCAATTGCCCGCAATTCCAGATGAATGGTCGCTCGTTGGGTCGGCCCATACTGAAGAGTAGAAAGTAATCAGCCATTGATAGCTACGAACCTGCACAGTTCCTGTGTCAAGCGGGCCGACTCTGTCAACAAGCACACTGCTTGGTTTGATCGAGCTTAAACTGTTCAATTGTGCTTGCACTGCTGTTTTGTCCGCAGAAAATAAGATCGGCCCAGTGGAATCACCATTGAACGTGAGCTGAAATGTCCCGCCGAGCTGATTACCCTTGCGAGTTTCCACTACTTGAGCCCGTACATTAGTGGCAACAAGCGCAGTAATCGGAATTTGAAGTAATTCCACATCTCCACCTGTCGACTGACCCTTAAACTCGATCGTCCACGTAAATCCGCCTGCTTGAGTGGCTCGCGAACGTGTAACTGTAGTACTCGGTATACCTAAATTGGTTACTAAAAAGCTTGCGAAAGCAGCGTCAGTGATATCAGAGTTCACCGTCGCTGGATCTATCTGGGTGCTGAGATCGTACACGTTCGGTGCAGTCACGCCCCTAAAAGCAAATGTCATCGTTCCAGTAATCTGGTTGCCGTCTCGACTGCCTGCACTGGGATTCAACGGATTCGTGTAATCTTCAATCAAGAGGCTTGGTATGTTTGGGACTGCCGTCGTAGCCGGATCTGCGTCCACCAAATTCGCAAAGTCCTTGTCCATACGCGGGATATTTCCTCGCCGACTGGTGAACTCAATCTGCCACGTGAATCCTCCTGACCATTTATTTCCTGTCTCTGAATACACTGATCGCTTGACGTTTACTGTTCCAAATACTAGTTCCCCCGTGTTTAAAGCAATAAGTTCAAGGGCGGCCTTCATTTGCGTTTCGGAGGCATCCCATGGGATTGGACCGGTCCAAACTTTTGTGCTTGGGCTCGTCTCAGCTGTTAATCCCAATAAAAATGTTCCCGTCATTGTGCTCCCAATCCGTGTTCTAGAAACCGTACAAGACTTTGACCCGGCTGAGTTAGAGATCAAGATTGATGAAGACCCACAAATAAGAAGTGGCAGTGTCCCAGATCGTTGGCGGAAGGTCACTGCATATACCGTTCCGACAAAGTTGGTTGTGATAAGCTGTGTACCAGTAACTGTGACGGAGTTAATTACAGCGTTCAAAAGGCTTTGCACCGAGGAGTCAACGAGAGGCTGTGTTGCTGAACTCTTGACTGGGACACTGGCAACAAATTGCTTTGCCTTGAATAGTGTCAATGCTTTTTGACTGAATGAACTGCAAAGAATACCAACATCGCCTGCCGCAATCGTAATAGTTGTTGCTGTGATGCCTCCACTAGCAACCTCGAATGAACACGCTCCGACCTGGAATTTGGAACCTTCGAGAGATCGCCCTGTCAAATCGACATTGATAGTAAAAATTGACGTAGATGCGTCGAATGCTGTTACACAAGATTGGCACAGTATATTGCTGTCAGGTGGAGTACACTCTGCGCTTACCCCAGTTGTTTCAGCTGGCCCGGAATACGATTCGCACGTGTAAGTAATGCTGAACACAGAGTTAGCATCGTAAAGAACCTCGTTTCCCCTTCTAAACTCGGTTGCAGTTGTCGGAATCGATGCAAAAGTTGATGTTACACTATTCACCGTTTTGGTGAGTGCACTATCAATAGAGAGCTCTAGCACGTTGCCTGCCACTGCATCTCCAGAAAACGTTATTGAGTAAACGTATGTCAAATCGCCGTTTGAAGAAGTATCTGTTCTTGAAACCGTGACTGAATCAATATTGCTCAATGCATCCAGCTCCGTCTTTACCTTCGCTGCTCCTGTTACAGGGTTTGAGTCTTGTAATGACGTTAGCAAGTCAGCTGATCGCTCATACGTTTTTGGCAGCGTGCAGTATGTACACAGCCTGCTATCAAAAGTCAATGAAATTGTTCCTCTGATGACTGATGGATCAGATGCCACACCGGGTAGGAGAAATGTGATTGTTTGAATCTCGTTGATCCGGCTTGCTCCTACTTGAATGCTCTGCACTTCAAGCACTTCGGGTGTAGTTGAACGCACAGCTTGTATTTCATTAATATCATCTGCATCCAAGCGAAGTTCTTGAAGTTCGTTAATATCTCCTGCTGATGTTTTGACCGAGACAACCTCATCAACCACTTGAGCGTTCGTCGTTTGGATCACTTGTACTTCGTCAACACCGGTAAAGATCGTGCGTACCATTTGTTCTTCATTTGTCACCTCAACTGTCGCTTCGATAAATTGCTCTTCATTCACTACGTCACTTCGAACTATTACGGATTGCATTTCTCGAACGATAGGGATCGTGGTGCTAGAACTCTGTCCACTCGTAAAGTCTTCTTGCTCGTCCCATTCGAGATGGTATGCTTTTAGACTAGTTCCACCGTCAAACTGAGGATTTTTCCAGCTTGCAAGAACAGAGCTCGACGAAATAACTGCCAATGACAGATCTTGAGGAGCTGATGGTGGCTGGTTAGTCACAAGTACGGATGCAGGGACCGTTGCAATCGGAGTACCGGCACCCTTGGCATTGAATGCAGTGATGCGAACGTAATATGTGGTCTCTGGAGTTAACATATCAGAGCGAACCCCCGTTATTGGGTTGTCTCCACCGATAATGTACGATCGCTCAGAGCCTTGAACAAGGCCAAATGAGGCCGGGGAATCAAATTTGCTGGAGCTGTCCCACTCAATCATATACTGCGTGATCGCCAAACCGCCATCACCGCCGTAATATGTCTTCTCCACCGATGATGGCTCCCACGTCACCTGAATAGCATAACTAGACAAAACCGAAGCAACTGCTACCTCGGGTTTGCCAGGGGTTTGATCAAAAGGTATAGTAGAGCTGGGACTTGGAACGGCTGGACTGCTTCTTCCTTGGTCGTTGACCGCGTAAACACGAACAAAGTAGCTCGTTCGAGTAAGTGCTGGAATATTTAAGAAGAATGGGCCGACCGCACCATTTGCTACGCTAAGTCTGCGCTGAAGATCATAGTTTGGAGATGCTGCGTTTTGGAATGAGCTTGACGTATCCCACTGGACTAAATAAGAGGAGATAGCGCTGCCGCCGTCACTGTCAGGCTCCAGCCATCGCACTTTTATCAACCGACTCGACAAAATGACAAGTTTGACGTTGTTAGGGACACCTGAGACTGTCCGTGGTATTTGGTACTCGGGGAAAATGAACTTTGCACCACCATAGCCTTCTTGGTTGTAGGCTCGAACACGGATGCCATATTTCACACCAGTTGTTAATCCTGTGATATTGTACAAAAGCGATCCCGGAACTCCGATTTCTATGGGAACACCAGCAACACCGCTATTCTCGCAAAAAAGAACGGGTGGTAACCCAGCTTTAGTACGCGCTACTGAAATCCGTACGCTGGGCCCATGAAGCTCGGTTCCATCGACAACAAGTAACGACAATTCGTTTGCGAACTCGGTCAGGAATGTCACTACCCAGTTGTATCCGTAACCATTAGCTGACCGTGTCACATTCACATTTCCCACAGTAACGAGGCTTTCCAGTGCGTTTTTAAGCTCGAGAGCAGAGGCATTATGACTGAGAGGAGGACTAGTGTCGGAAATCCCACCACTAGCAAATGCCACTTTAAACATTCCACTGATAGGTTGGAGCCCCTTCTGAATCGATTCTACGTAGATTCCTGGGTTATTTCCAGCCCAGCTATCGCTTGGAAATACCTTAATCAACGGTTGTGGTCCCACATGGCCAGCCAAGAACGTGATGGACCACGAATATCCAAACGCTTTTTGAAACACAGGGACAGGAATAGAAACTGTGATTGACGCAGCTGTAACTACGGTGAACGTCGTGGGCTGACTGATAATTTGTGGAATCGTGTCGATAGTCATCTCGAAGCCTGCGATCCAAATTGTCATGCCTTCCATCAGACCAGAATGAGAGAGTGCCACTGTTGATGAGCTATCCAACTCCACTGTTGTGATGCTAGTTGGTGTCAGAACGGTCGAAACCGTCACCAAAAGCCCTGGGACAACACGTGTCGAAGCTTCGCGGGTCACTCCCAGGGTTCCTACTGAGGATAACCGCTCCAGCTGTTCTTTCACAGAATTTGGACCTGTCGCTAGTGCATTCCAAGCAATATTCTGTGTGGTCTCACCTCGAAAGGATAGCTTAAAGTTTCCGGTCAGGCTTTGTGTGTCAGCGAAATTAATAAGCCTCTGAACCTCTGGTAAGCCTTTTCCGGCAGAAGTGGTTATTGTTTGTTCTTCGTATGTGCCAGGGTCGCGATACCACTCAATTTTGTACTTGCTGACAGGGCACCCGCCATCATCCGGGCTTGCACTCCATCTTACCGAAAGCGACGTTCCATCCCTTACTGCTGCACTAACAGAATCAGGCGGGTTGGGTTGGCCACACGTAATCGCGGTTGACATTGGCGATGTCGCTGAGCCAAACCCCTCCTCATTATAAGCTAAGGCATGCATGTAGTATTGCACTCCTGGGCGAAGGCCTGTGATAGAGTATCGAAATGGGTCAGTTCCACTAATTTTTCCGGCGACTTGCACTGAAGCTGCAGTACCACCCAGAGTGGAATCCGCAACAAGCATGACAAACACATTTCCTGCCCCCACGATGTCTTCTCCGCTTAAATATGCAAACGTGACAGACCAAATCGCATTATTCATGAGCAAGTTTCGCCACGCTTTGGTAACCTTGATGGAGTACAAATCTGTAATTGACTGAAGCGCTTGCTGGAACTCTAAAGCAGTCGAAGACACCGAGATGGATGCTGTCACTTTTCCTTCCAGCTGCAGCTTAAATGATCCAGTCAGTTCTGTCTTGGAGTCGGTATAAACATCTTGAACTTCGCGGGTAAAATCACCGATAGCGAGGTCGCTGAATCCATCAACAATCTCGTCCACCATTACACGAGGAAAGTCACCTGTGAGCTGCTTCCCATTAGCTACGAGAGCACTAAGGTCGCCTGCATTGTGCTGAAAAGTAATGCGCCATGTGTATCCCCATGACGCCTGCACTCGACGCACCTTGACCGGATCAATAGCAATATTGACAGTGCCAGTAATAATAGCGAGCGCGTCCGCCATGCCATTTGAAGAGCAATCGAACGGTAATGCTGATGTTGTTTGGCCGCCCCATGACAGTGTAAAGGTTCCGCCAGCACCAGTTGCACTCCGGTAGCTTGTTGTAACGTACTGTACTTCGTACCGTTTCTGGATTGTTGCCACTCCGTAGTCGGGGCTAGAGCTGTCAAATGATGGAGTGGAGTCCCACTCAAGACGGTACATCGTCACTTCAGCCCCGCCTGAATAGATTGGTGGGCGATAGTTTACTGACAGCCATGTCGATCCGTGGAACTCGCCGAGCACAACACTTGTAGGTGGTGTTGGAACCACTGAAACAGACCAAGGCTGCGCTGTAAACACTTGCGATGAGCTGCTTAAACCCTTGTGGTTGACTGCGTACATCCGGAATGCGTAATCGTCGCTCAATATCAAGTTTTCGTATCGAGAGGTTGCAACCGCGTTGTTTCCATCAACACGAGCACTCACATGTGCTGGAACTGCAGCACCTGATATGCGTACTTGCAGCAGCGGCAGTTTGCGAGAAGGATATATGCCCCAAAACGATATCGAATGAACATACCCGTATCCGTAGACTTTTGTCTCAACTGTGACACCATCGATTGTGTCAAGGCTCTCCAATGCGTTTTTAACGGTAAGGGCAGCAGCATTCCACTGCAAAGCTGTTGTCGTTTCACCGTCAAATGTAAGCGTGTACGCCGCCCCCACAGCATCAGCCGTACTCATAGCCTCTAGCAGCACAGTTTGTGTCACAGACGGATTACCAACACGGATTGTTCGTGGCGGCACTGTATTTGACCCTCTTGCCCCAATGAGAGCGTTTGTTCCACGGAAGTCATTTTCAGGAATGATGTCAAGACTTTCGAGACTTCCCAGATAAGACCGAAAAATGAGGCTCCATTGCCGACCATTGGATGCATGATACGCTATGCCTCGAACGATTTCGCCAACAAAGGTTCCAGTAACATCAACGTATCGAGCATCAACTGCGGTAATTGCATAGCGTGTCACATCAACACCATTTCCCCGAATCCACAAATAATCACCCGTCGACACTAGATTCGTCCAATCGCTAGTTGTACGAATGCGATTATCATACACGTACGTCGTTGGAGATGCATTAGAAACAGTAGCTCCCGTATATGGATTGACGGTTGTGATAGTAGTTCCAATCACTTGCCGAATCGTGTATTCAATACCATTCAGAAAGAAGGAGTCTCCGTTTTGGAATCCATGATTTGGGGCAAACTCAAATGTCGGGTTTGTAGCAGCGATAGCAGCGATTACTCGGGATCGATACGACAAGCTAATGTAGCCAGGAAGCGGTTTTGTTTTCTTGGTGACAAGACCTGCCGAAACCATAATCTGTCCTGATGTACCCGTGTACGGCTTTGTCAATGTAATATCGGCTGGTGTTATTGATTGAACCCAGAAAGGAGCTCCATCAATTTCGAGCTGCTCACGCAAAGCTATTAGTTTTGTTGGATTAATCACTTGCCCATTCGCCAATGTCGGATTAGTCAAGACTGCACTGTTATGTTGCGCCGCTGTTTTTAGCTGAAGGGTATATACACCGATATCACTGTTATCGATATCTCCCATCGCAGCAACAGAATCCACAGATGCCAGTTTTTGCAGCTCTTGGGTTACTTTTTTGTGTGTTGCTTCAACGGCAATTGGCTCTGTTACTTCTCCATTGAAGGAAATGCGAAAAGATCCACGTAAGTCATCTTGGTCAGAGTCCACGAAAATATCAACAGAATCGTAAACGCTGATTACAACCCCCTGGCCAGTCAGCCTTGAATGCTTGATAAAAAGTGTATCTGCATCCTCCACGGCGGAAATAAATGTGATCTGCCAAGCAAATCCGTAGGTTCCATAACGACTCAAGCTGACGTTCACTGCTCCAGGAGCAGTAATAGCTTCTATAGCGTCCCTCATTGCAGACACTGTAGTCTCTTGAAATGCGAGTGCTGAAGTCTCTTGGCCTCCATACGACAGCTTAAATGTACCTCCAATGGCAGATTGGGCCTCCGCAACAATTGTCTGTGTGCCTTTCTGTCCGTTGGCGCACATTCCTTCGTACCGCACCGAGTGAATAACTCCATACACAGGTTTTGGTGTGGCTGGTGCCCACTGTGCTGCGCACTCGGTACCGTCTCCGAACGCGCTGGCCACAAATTGGAGCGTCGGCCATTCCCCAGATGGATGTCTCCCCCACAAGCGGATTTTGTAGTCGTGGAGGTCAAGAAGTTGCAACGCTCGCGTGTCAGTAAAACTCAGGCAGTCATCAATATTGACTACATCAATAGTTGTATCCCCTATTAATGGAGAAGTTGCCACTGAGAACTCACACGAGTCACGCGAAAAGTCATTTGAATTGCGACTGGCCCGAAAGATCGCTCCAGCACCGAGAGCTGCGACTTCATCACTAGTGAGTCCACCGCCACCGGATTTAGTAATGGTAACTTGCGAGGTTATTGCATCGAACGATGATATGTGAGACGATGACGCGCCATTGAGAACCATTACTTTGAAGTTGCGCTCCTCCTCAACCGTGGCCATGTGAACGAATGCAAGAGCTTCGAGTTTGGACTTCATGCTACTCTTGATATTAGTGGTTCCGATTGATATGCACGATGTCACTTGGTCGCCAAGCTGAAGCTTAAAACTACCGTCGGTGATCGTGGTCGAGGCGAATAGTTGTATGATTTGGACGTTAGATGAAGCGCCGATTCTGTAAGTGTCACACGTATCTTGGCTACTGCTGAAGTGGAAGTGGCCGTAGTGAGAAGGAGGCGTTGAGCTTGCCCCATCGATTATCCCGACAGACCCCAAAGCTGACCCGGCCTCAACTGACCGCAACGATGAGCTAATGCGAAGACTCGGAGACGTAGCTGAGAGCTCGTGCTCAGGGTCTTCCGAAAATGTAATCGTCCACTGGTAGCCAAACGGACTCATCTCGCTTCCAGAGTCGTCGATCTTTAGCAAAGGGTAGTCGTTGGTATATGAAGTCACTCCATGACCTGTCTGAACTCTAATGGTTGTGCTTCCTAAAGTTGGCTGTGTCTGAACCACAAACTCGTCTCCGTTGGCGTCAATAATAGCCCCTGGCGTCAGCATTTGTATCTGGGACTCCGTGAGCGAGCCTGACGTAGTCAAGATGTTAGACGAGGCTGAAAATGATGCTACACTGTTCCCAGTTTCACCCGTTAAAATGCACAGCAACCGTGATACGGTCACTGGTCGCAAAGATGGAAGTTGGTTCAAGGCATCTTGGAGGTTGACTGCCGTTGTTTGAATTGGCAGCATTGCAGTAGTGTCAGCTGCGTATTGAAGTCGAAAGGTGCCGACGATATCGTTTTCAAGAGTGTTGAAAGCAAATACTTTCTGCACTGCGGGAATGCCGAAGGTACTATCAGTAGCATACTCGAATATATACCGTTCAATCGCTTCGCCATTGGTATCAGGCTCAACAAAGCCGATCTGAATTTCAGACCCCGACACGGGAAGCGTAGAGACAATTCGAGGCGCAGATGGGAAGCTGCTGGATGTAGACACGAGCGGTAAGGCACCTCCGCCTTTTGGTTGCACTGTATCTGTCCCAGCTCCATACCCGTCGGCGTTTCGCGCAAAAGCTCGAACATAATAGTCTTCGCCTGGATTTAAATCACCTATCACAAGCTCAAAGTCGACTTCACTTCCCTTGACAATTTCCGTAACTTGGACATTAGCATTAGTCCCAACTAGCGCTAACCCATCGACTAGCAATAGAGGCATATCTCCAATGTTGGACAAGAACGTCACCATCCACGTCACCCCAAACTGATCATTTGCTGCAAGGGTTACATTTGCACGGCCCATGCCTGGCAAGTTTTGAAGTTTCGTTTGGACGTCAATAGGTGTATCATCAACATAAATGACCACTCCAGGATATTCTGAGAATGTATTCTCAAAGTTGACCGCGAAAGAGCCGTCAAGATCGTTGGCGTCCGCAGTAACCGCAATAGCTTGCACCTCGAAAACACCGCCATTGGTCTCGACAGCCGCGACGACTGAATCTGATGTGAAATCGCCAGTAACACCTCGTAGTATTGTAGTCAGTGTTTCGTCTTGAAGGATTTTGGAGGTGACGGTGCAATCAGGACATGACTGTCCGTAATGATCGCGAAGGCGATCTTGATTTCCTGTCACTTTATCTGCATACAGGCAGGGAGATCTCGGGCAATATGATCTGACCCCGAGCGATAAAAACGTCACAAGCCAAGTAAAACCATTTTCACGTGTTGGGCCAGTGCGAGTCACGGAGACTGACCCAATACCAGGCAGGGAAGCTAGCGCGTCTTCCATTTCAACAGCTTCTACCGCCGCACTGACGGTTACTTTTTTCCTTTTGTGTGCAGTGATATGGCGAGCAGTCGTTCCTGGCCAAACTCGATCAAGTTGAATTGATGACGCAGAGATAGCGTTGACCTTGAACTCCCATTCCCCAATCTTGACGAACTCATCGGCAGCAACGGAAGCCGTGAAGTCACTGTATGTGGTCACAGATGCATCCTGTGATTTCACTGCAACATCCCCTAATGCGGTGTCGCGAACGTAGATAGCAGTATTGGTCGCTCCGTGGACGTGATACGAGTCGAGTGGGAGCTGTGTGGTTGTGAAAGGCGCAGAGGCGTGTACTGTGAACTCTTCGTCGCCTATCTTGACCCTGTCTCCTCGATTGATCTTGCCCACCATTGGCTGCAGTGTGTTGGCAGTCTTAGAGCCTGGGCTAATTGTTGCAGTAATACCTGTGTCGACCCAGTCGCCGTCGAAGCCAATTGAGAGATCGAAGCTCCCAGACAGGACGTTGGTTCCACTCTCGTCCTGCGTCGAGACCCGCCAGACTTCTGGGTAGTAGCTCGCGACGCCGGCTGTGATGCGCGCGCCTTCGAACGTCAGCACTCGGTTGGCCGGCTGCGTCGCGAGACACCCGACCTGGTCTCCCACGAGCACGTTCGGCTGCGGCCCGCGCACGAGGTAGTCTCCGTCGAACGTGACGGCGTACGTGTAGCCGTTCTTGACGGCTCCGAGGGCGGACCGCGTGACGCGCACCGCGTCAACATTGACCAGCTCCTCGAGTGCGAGCTCCAGCTGGGCGGCACTGGCGTTCCATGGCAGGCAGGCCGTCGCGTCCGAGCCGAAGGCGTTGGCGAACGTGAGCCGGTAGCTGCCGGCCAGCACGGGGCCCGAGCTCGAGACCGTGAGCGTCTGCACCTCGTCCACGCGGCGCGCGAGCTCCACGCGGTAGCCGAGCACTGGCGCGCCGTTGACGCCCTCGGCCTTGGCCTGCGCGGGCGGCAGCAGCTGCAGCCGCAGCGCCGACGCGTTCTCGCTGGTCGCCAGCAGCCGCCGCGGAGGCCCCGGCGCGTCCTGCGGGGAGAACAGCCGCCCATCGACGCGGCCGACGCAGCAGAGGCGCAGGCATAGGCAGAGCGCGATCCAGCGCCGCATGGAGGCGAGGCCGCGGAAGGCGGGCGAGGATTGGCGAATGGCAACGGGCGCCGCGGATCTTTTGGCGTTTTGGCGGAAATGCAACGGTTTCGGCCAATGGCAGGCCGCCAAATTCGATTCCACTTCAACTTGGCGCTGAGGTGCGAAACTATGGAGGCTCGAGCGGTGGCTTGCTGCTAGCAGCATGTCGGGCTGTCGCGAGTCTGCTGTGAGTGCCAGCAGGTGTTCGAGAAGAGAGTGAACAGCGATAGGTTGGGCGTGGCTGCTTTTGTTGACTTTTGCTGTTGTGTCAGCAGAAGCAGGTCACTGCAGATGCACACCCATTGCATAGCTATACGCTCCTTGCTCAGGCGAATGCCGACGTCTATGATAGTAAAACGCATTCTCGTTCACGGAGCTCAGCAAGTGTGGTTTCTGTTGTTGACAGAGACCTTGTCCGAAGGTCATGTTTCCTTCATGCATACAATTGCAGATCGGAAAAGTAAATCTCTGCTGAGGTTGGGGTCATTCGTCGTCGTGACTCACTCCAGCGTCAAGACTCGGTGGTGCGCTCAGTCTCGATGGTGAGTAGCGGTCTTCATCACGGGCTTCAATGGGTTCAGCCAGTCAATCTTTTGGTCGGAGATTCTGTAGAAAACCCAAGATATCGCCTATTCTAAGAGGCGTGCATAGTCAAACCAGGACTTTCCTACTTGGAAGTAGGCTCGAGGGAAAATGGGCATGGAGGACTACCACATCCTGGAGCGCATCGGCGAGGGCTCCTTCGGCAAGGTCTACCGCGGGCGCCGCAAGTTCTCGGGGCACATCGTGGCGCTCAAGTTCGTCACCAAGCGCGGCAAGAGCGCCAAGGACCTGCAGAGCCTGCGCCAGGAGGTCGCTTTTATCCTAGATAGATCCATTCACGGCGCTGCACTTTCTCACTCGGTGTTGCCATGCAGATCAGCATCCTGCGGCGCCTGAGCCACTGCAACATCATCGCCATGCTCGACTCGTTCGAGACGCCGGGCGAGTTCTGCATGGTCACCGAGTACGCGCAGGGAGAGCTCTTCCAGGTGCTCGAGGACGACCGTTGCCTGCCCGAGGACGAGATCCGCAAGATCGCCATCCAGCTCATCCAGGCGCTGCACGTACTGCACTCGAACCGCATCATACACCGAGACATGAAGCCACAAAACATCCTCATCGGGTCCAAGCAGCAGATCAAGCTCGCAGACTTCGGCTTCGCGCGCGCCATCGCCCACGACGCCAGCTTGCTCACCTCCATCAAGGGAACTCCGCTGTACATGGCCCCCGAGCTCGTGCAGGAAAAGCCGTACACGTACACGGTCGACCTGTGGTCCCTCGGGGTCATCCTGTTCGAGCTCGCCACGGGCCGGCCGCCGTTCTACACTGACCGCATCGTGTCGCTGATCCAGATGATCGTCAACGAACCAGTCAGGTACCCGTCTACCATGACACCCGCGTTTCAGCACTTCCTCGCCGGCCTTCTCAACAAAGAGCCGTCAAGACGCCTGGCGTGGCCTGCCATCCTCAACCACCCGTTCATTATGGAGACGCCCGAGCAGTTGGCCGCTCGCCTCGCTCTCGAAAATCAAGTGCGAGCGCTCCCACGCTTCTTTGACGACAGCCAAGCGCATCGTGGGGTGAAAGACGATAGACACAATGTCAATCCAAGTATCGAACGACTTCGCTCAAGCGGGGAGTGGAAAATCTGCGATCCTGAGACTGGACAGCAAATGGAAAGCGATCCGAAAAGGTCGCCGGAAACAGAACCTCATCATGGAACACAAGTCAACGATCGTTCTCGATGTGAACAAGAACGGCCCCCTGCACTAGTTGGTCACGCACATGGATTGAATGTTGAAGCAAAGCTTAGCGGTGATCGTGCAAGTTTTAAGAATGCTTGGGACGAGGTTCAGAAGAAATACCAATCAACCAAGATCACTAACGAATGGTCCAAGCTAGAATGTGTGCATCATGCTGTGAAGCTCCTTCAAGGGCTTACAGCCCCAGACTTAAACGAAGATGAAATCGGCAGCGCGGTTCTCAGCTTGCTGCAGTTGGAATATCGTCTATTAGTTATGCATCTCAAGAGTGACAATTCAACTCTCCCAGACAACATTAGCTTGATGATGAACTCTAGAAAAGCTATTCACTGCTTCCTCTCAAACGTGGCAAAAAGTTGGAGCGGTTTGCTATCGGCCAGTGCGAGTGTTGGAGCAGAAGCTGTTTATCAATGCGTTCGATGCTGCATGATGTTCGCGAACGTCATTGGTTCAATTGAGGTGGAGCAGCTCCCACAAAATATCTTGGATTACAAAGTCATATGCTCCGGGGACATCGAAATTGTCACTCAAGTACTCAAGCTCAAAGATCACGCACTAGCCGCGGCACACTCTAAATCCCTCAAATGGCTGGGATCTATGCTAGATCGCTCAAGCAATCTTACGACATTGATAGAAGTCGTTTTTCCTTCTGGGGTCATTGAGGCTCTGTGTGAAATTTTCCAGTTTGCAGAAAAGTCGCGGTCCCCGGGTGGTCGTATATCTGCCCATGGACGAGACCTTGGTCGCTTTTCAATCTTTGCACTGTCGGCATTCATGCAGCCTGACGGGAATAGTTGGGGCCCACTCTTACCTTTTCCGATTCTGTGCATGGCCACTGATCGGAATGTTGACTTGAAACGGGTCTCGATGCCCATAAAGCACATTAAGCAGTTGTATCGACTACGAGTAAAAGTGCATGGAGAGGTTGCAAACCAGCTTGTCAAAAGCGGTATTGCTGAACTTATGAACATTCTTGAAGCTGAAATCAACGATCGATGCCGTCAAAGACGCGGTAACAGTACTGAACCCCTTGCAGACGACGAGGACGATGATGACGACGACGAAGACCAATCGCTTCTTTGCTGTGTGATCAAAATTCTTGTTCACGCCTGCCGTTCATCTGCTGCATTATCGAGAAAATTGGTGGATATAAAATTGGTTAGAGACTCGGTCACAAAAGACGTTTTCTCGGTGATAGAAGATGCTCTTTCTGAGGGTGTTCTCCGTACTATCGAGACGTATTTCACGGTGGACTTACTTTGTGTCCTACTCCGCCGTGACCTCCTCTCCAAATCAAAAGTGTGGCACCTATCGCTCACGATCTACCCAATTATGCTGAGTACCCGTAATGTTGCGGTTCTTAGTGGTGTCTGCACATTCTTCTCCGATGTGATTGAGTCGGAAACCGCTACATCATCTGCTTCAACAAGTGATCGGGAATCTATGGAGCATCCAGTTGCATTGGATGTGTTCGATCTCATAATAAGCGGGGCTCTTTCGTCTGAGTGTTTCCAGGCTGTGCTACGCTTGTTTCAGGTGCCTTCACCGCCACCTGACGAACATAATGATGACAAATACATTGAAAATACGTCACACCAGCTCACATGCTACCACGTGAGAGCACAGGGCATGATGGACTCGGGGATCGTACTTTTGCTTCGTGCAGCGTCCAAAGTGACAAAACAAGTATCAGGTCAGAGCCCCGTTTATCCTGAACGCAATACTCCTGATGACGTTAGTTTGCACGCGCTCAAAAAATTTACAGCCAACTTTACACAGGTTGGGATGTGGGAAACGCTGGAGGAGGTGCTCTCGCATGGAGGATACGGCATCCTATCCCCGTGGGGGTTGTTTTGCCTTTTGAAGCTACTGCGTTTAGTCCGGGAGATGCAATGCAACAGCAGCATCACTGACGTGGATGGTTCATTCAACATTCACCTGCTTCCACAGGTTATCAACTTACTGGATTGCCAACACATCGAGTGCTTGATTCAATGGCCAGATGTAATTGGTGGTGGCGGTAACGCTGTCAAGGCCCTAATCCACGCAATTGTAAAGGTTCTGGGAATACCTTTCATGCATAGTGTACCGGAGGATCTCCTTGTCAGCACCCAAGAGGTCCTGTACGATGCAAAGTGCATCGACAAACTGCTGGGAGTTCTTCAATTTGTCTGTATCTCAGTGCGGGATGTCCACCTGGAGGCATCTGTCCTAGAGTTGCCAGTGAGCTTTCTCTCCAGACTTGTTGCGAGCTCAGCACACTTTGGCTCCCAGTTTGTGGAATCTGGTGGTATACGTGTGATCAAAGAGTGCGGGATATTAAAGAGCAGCTCGTCGCCTTCGCTGCTCATTGACACACTATTAATCCTAAGTCAGTTGGCACGTACATCCGAACACAATTACACCGACTTATTAGAGCTAAGCATCCTTTCCGCTCTGCACGACCTCGTGATTCACCCGGAAGCGATGGTTCGTGCAAAGGTACTCAATTGCATTGGAAACCTTTGCAGGCACTCTACGATATTTTATGCTCAGCTCGTCGATCACTCGCTTGTCGCGACACGGAGCGCATCGATATTAGATCTCGTCGTTGAGAGTTTGGATGATGAAGATGGGTATGTGCGGCGCTTTGCTTGCTTTGTGATAGGAAATGCTGCTTTTCACAACAGCTCTCTTTACAACGCCTTGCGTCCCGCAATTCCAGCACTCATGTACAACCTCGAGGATCGAGAAGACAAGACGCGTTCTAATGCAGCTGGAGCTCTTGGAAATCTTGTTCGAAATTCGAGCGATCTTTGTGAAGAGCTTTGCGCTCATCAAGCACCGTTGAAGCTGTTCCAAATAGCACTTGTGGACCCAAGCACAGCTTCTCGGCGAATTGTGCTATTCTCTCTCGGCAATTTCTGTGTCTATCCACAGTGTTTTATAGCCCTTCGAGGCGTAGAGCCTCAATGCATTGCTAAGCTAGAACGACTTCATGACGAGGTTGTGGGCGACGAGGTTTCGCGCAAGAACATTCGACGGATCATAGCTAAGATTGATGGCCTCATAGATCAAAGATAATCATGCAGGTACGTACAGTGCATGCAATCGTTGCAAGAATATAAAGAAGTGTAAATTGAGCAGAGCGCTGTCTATGATTATCGAGAACGTGGCCGTGATGGCCCTGAATCGCATTAGTTTGTACATGACTACTTGGTGGTGTTAGTTCAAATCACCGACAGAGCACGCAGTTCTTCTTCTCTGATGTATAGTCTAAGCATACCCAAGCAGCAACTCCCGTTAACGCTCGCACAGCGAGGTTTGGGCTACGAACACTTGTAGTAGCCGAAGTCACAATTATGAACTGCGTGTTGCTACTTGGTTCATGCAGCCTCCGATCGATCGCTCCCCATTCGTTCGGCCAACACCTTACGGGCGATCCTTGTAGCTTATCAGCAACACGTATTTTCGGCGTCATCGTGTAGCGACAATAGCGTGCGTCGCATTCGCCTCGGAGTTGCAGATCGCGCGTTTTCTCAGCGTATGTATGTTGTCATTCTACGCTAAAGCGAGTGTCTAAAGATCAAACTCACGACGCATCTCGATGCAGGTCGCCTGTATCTGGGTCGTGGTGGTCAACGAAACCTGCCTCCTCGGCGAATGTACGAGTCACCTGGATCTGGGACTGTTCTTGGTGAGTGTGAATTCTGTCCTTGCGGGATATGTGGTGAAACCTCGGGCCTCGTTCCAAGTGAGCTTGCTGCTAAGGAAACATTTACCGATCAAGTCGCGCCACATTAACACAACCAGTGAACACTCAGATTCATACTCCAATGGGAAGTACTTCATAAATGAAGGGCTCTAGAATGTGCTTCAACCAAGTGTATCGAAGGTGCCAACAACCGCGAACCAAAAGGATTGGCGTACACGATGGAGGGTATTGATCCCTTGTTGCCAAGGTTCTTAGAATGTCGATAACTACAAAAATATACTATGTACTGAATAGACATCGAGTGGTCACATGTTGCAGTGCGCACCTGGAAGATTTCCGCACCAGCGACAGCGAGCGACTGATGGAGCCAAAAGCATCCAAGCTACCCGTTGTCAAGCGGAAGAAGCGTAGCGTAGGCGGTGGTATCTTGAGTGCGCTCCAACGAGCCCTTTGGCGCCGCGAAAAGTCTGCAAAGACTACAGCGGTCTCGGCGCCATCTTCTCCGCCTTCGGTATCACGCCCAGTCGCAGCTGCTGTCACTCTTGAGTCGCTATTTGGTGATGCGGTATTTGCACTCTCGATACCAGACACACCAACAGCAGAGGCAACATCGACTACGGTCACACTTGACCAACCTTCAAATGTGGCTCAGCCTCCAAAGCCAATCGATGATGAAGACGAGTATGAAGATGACGAAGACGTGGATGAAGAAAACACCACAGGGCAGACCAGCAAGAAAAACAATAATCGCAAAGCCAGTCGCTGGGTGCCGAAGCTACTCGTACCTGCCGATAAGATGCGCAACAAAATTCACACGAAAAAAAGGAGGGTCAAGCGCCAAACCAATACTACAGATCATCCACGGGCTCCAGATCTGCTTACAGTCATTAATGCACAGCATTTGGAACTGCTAGCGACGATAATGTCATTCCTCGGTGGAAGTGAGCCAGCTCGTGGATGTGCATTGGTTAACCGAGCCTTGGCAGCAGGTGCACGGGCATACTATGAGCTTTACTGCGCTCAGCCACGGCCAACTGCGTTTCTTGTGGGTCGTGTTCTACTAAAGCAACCTAAATCGCGCTATCTTTTACAAATTCTTCTGTACCTGACAATGAAAGATCGAGTCCAAGCAAGTGGAACGTGCTCCGTCTTTCGCAAGTGTTGCGATGCTCAACCTCTTGAGTTCTCCTCTGAATGTCGAACCCAAAAGTTTATGACCGTTCTTGGGTGCGATCCAACAAGGGTAGAGACCCGATACGGGTCGACGAGGACACTTCGGATCAGTATGTTATACATTTGCACTGAGGTTTGGAATGAATTTTGTGTTGAGAGTTGGCATTTGATAGGTAACGCAACTTCGACATCAACGAGCAGCATCATTACGCTAATGGACACGGGCGATATCGAATGTTTCTCGAATGTTCGTGACCTAATCATCTCTAAAGTGAGAGGATTTGGTAGGAAGAACGGCCCAGGCCATGATTTTGAACGGACTATGCAAGTCCTCTTTACCGACCACGTGAGTACGAGGCTTGAGACTCTCGTGCTAAATGGTTTGTTTGGCACCTATTGATAGTAAATTTGATAGTAAATTAAAATCCACACATAACCTGTTGAACGTTTGGCAGATCTCGATTGTGAAGATTCGCACTATCAGCAACTAGCAAGACTGCTGTATGACCGTGAATTTCCCAAACTTCGCCGGCTCGAGCTTACCCGCCTCGCCTTCCCAAGTCGATTTATGCGCGACTTGACAAAAAGTTTTATAATGGACCGCTTCAGAGCTCTCATTCATCTCGACATTACAGGTTTAGTATTGCAACCCTAGTAACCTTGGGAATATGGAAAACAAGCAACAATTAACTTTATGATAACGCTCGGTGTAGATGTCGGCATGGGCGACGAGGATATACAGCGATTCTTCTCGAGTCTTCGACTCTCTCCAGCAATTGAGATGCTGGTGATCTCACACAACGCAGTATCCATGGATGCCATGAAGCTGTTTGTCAACTACTTAGAAACACGCACGTACTTACCTAAACTCTCTCATCTTGAGTGCGAAGCGATCACAGCAGATAGCAGTGCAACAAGAGCATTAGTCGATGCTCTCGTGGCTAACCTGACATTTCGAGCACTGGCTTTCGTAAATATCGGTTGCAATAGACTTGAAACAGTACGAGAGGTCCCAAATGGACATGGTCGCTCAGACTGGACGTCGCTCACACACCTCAACTTATCATGTCAGTTTTGATTGGTGCTGCTGATCCTTTATAAGCAGCAAAACTGACGATGAGTGTGATGTTGCTCTAGGTATGCAACTCGGCCCAGCTGTTTTTTCTTCCGTTCTTGGTGTATTCATGCCTCGCGAAAAGCGCGTAGACAGCAATCTGGAGCATCTTGACGCGTCGGGCAATATTGCTGGCACTGCACTTGGTGATTTCGCTCGCATGCTGACCGAAGGGAGGTTCCAGCAACTTCGGTATTTGTCCCTTGCTGGTAGCGACCAATTCAGGCTTTCTCCGTTCCCACTTCAAACTTATATTATCGTGAACTGACAGACAATGCCATGGACCCGCTAGCTTTTGAGGCTCTAGCAGATGCATTGTGTATGTCCAGTTGCCCTACATTGGAGCACCTCGACTTGTCAGGTTTGCGTCTTGGCTCGATTTTTACTCTTCTATTCGAATGGATATAACAATGACTGCGGTGGGTTCAGGCAACATACCAGGAGGAGAGGGCATGTCTAGCTTCTGTTGCTTCCTCAAGTCGCATGGGGCCCAGCGCCTCTTTTGTTTAAAGCTTAGCGGTTCATTGCATGGATTTCAAGATCTTTACTACTTCGAAGGACAAATCTAACTTTTGTTTGCTGCAGATAACTCGATCGCAAGTCGAGGACAACGTCAGGTCGCTGAGGCGCTGCGTTGTGGCGCATGCCCACTCCTACACAGCCTCGACTTGTCGCGAAATCTGAAGCTTGAGAGTCTCGTCCCATTTCAACAGGTGCCAACGTGTTCATATCCAGACGTCAAGCGTGCGAAGACTTATGGTGTGATATTATGCTTAATCGTGCAGCTCATTCGCAGTGGCATGTGTCCGTCAATCACCTCGGTGCAGATCGCTTACGCCCAGACATACGCTGACGGGGTGGCTCTAGTGCGAGGCGTGCGAAGTCGCATGAGCGTCGACGAGCTGGTTTGTGCCTGACTGTTGTTTCGGATGGTAGTGAGTTGCTCACCTGGTTGAAATCGATGGCAGCGGCGACTTAAGCAGGAGCGGTTCGAGTCTCGCCTGCGCGACCTGCAGCTCGCAAACGACAAGCGCGCACAGCTCCAGCGAGGTCGAGGCAAGCGGCAGGCACGAGCTCTTCGCGAGCTCTACGACCGACTGGAGAGCGAGGCCGATCGCGCGCTTCGGCGCCGCAAGCTGGTGCGCAAGTCAGCGCATCTGCTGATCCACCAGGAGATCGCGCGGCGGATCAGCGAGGTCGAGCACACAGCTCGCGTGCGAGCGTTAACTCAGCGGCGATGATCGAGTTTGATCCCTACGTGGGAATGATACATTGACTACAACTGCAACTAGTGTAGCCATTTGACGCGACTGCAGAAGATCCTGCAGCGAGTCGGATGGCATCGCGGATCGCGTGTAGCGGCGTCGTGAGGTGGGAATAGAGTTGCCAAATCACTCCGCGGATCCTTTGGCGGGTACCTGCAGGTCTCGGCCGCCATATGAGATTGAAGCTCCTCCCCATCGTCGTCAGCCAGCGAGCACCGCGGCGCATCCTCGCTCGCGGCCGACATCAGCTCTGCCGCGCGGCTGAAGATGGCGACGAAATTTCGGATTGTGGCTGTGGCTCACCTGACTGAATATTCGGCGGGTTCGGATGATGATTCCCCGCATCAGCAGCGATCAGCTCCATCCATGCACGAACCCAAGCTCGCTCATTGCAGCGGAGCCATCCATCGGTGCCGACCAAATCCCCTGGTCAGGGCGAGCGAGGGAAGATCGCAACATCAGCCAAGCACAAGCAAAAAACGACCTGCCAAGCGTTTTTCCGTCCATCGGTCGGTCGAACTCGAGCGAGCGTCGCCACCTCATTTCGCGGTTTCCTTCTCGCCTTTCGCCCGCCGCTCGTTCCGCCGTGTCCAACATGTCCGCGGCTTCAACGCGATCTCGTTTAACTGTTGCGTGCCATCCATGCATTGAGACTCGCGAGTGAAGCTGGCTGCAGGACATGACGCACAACGGCTTGAAGCCAATTTTTTTTACTCGATATTCTTGTAAATTCAAAATTCTTCATTTATTTTATCCAATAGAAATGCCTTTTTCAAATAAATGAGGCCAATCATATCCCGCCAATTGGAGTCTGAAATGTTTGCATACATTTTCCAAGTTTTACAACTGATGCATGCTCGTAAATATTCCTCTTCAACGTTGCGTTGTGACGTGGTTGTGTGCTTGGAAAGCAGGGCTTGTGGTCGCTGCTGCTGTGAGATCCAGCGACCTGACACAGCAGCTCGCTCCCCACTGGTGCTGCCAAGTCGGCGAGATGCAAAACGCAGCGCTCAACATTTGGGTCAACGTACATATGTGCGGGACTCGCAGGTTTCCGAGGTAGCCAGTGTCTGGTTGCGCTTGTGACTCTTTTCTCTCCGCAATCAAGTCGGTTGTCTCTTTAGGGTCCCCCTCCTATGCCCTCTCAATACAAACCACAAGTGTTTTACCCCCCTCGTTGCCGAATCGCGACCGCTCAGCATAGGTACCCTTTAGCGAGGGGAGAGGAGACAGCTTTTTGAGAGTGGGGAAAAAAGCAGCGAAAAGCGGAGGGACTGCTGGCATACAAACCTCCATACACTCGCCCCGAAGAGGCAACCCCATTTTCCCATTCTCCTCCCCGCGCTTAGCTCCGTGGCCATGACGTCGTCCGAGGTCGACATCGACGACCTGCGCGAGAGCTACCAGGTGCAGCAGCAGTACCATGCGCAGCCTGGGGCGGCGGGCGAGCCGTTCGCGGACCACAGCAGCGGGCACACGAGCGCGAGCATGAGCGGGTCGCAGCACAGCAACAACACGAGCGTGGGCAGCGCGAGCGGCTACTACGCGTTCGAGCAGGGCAAGGGCGCGCCCGAGGACGGCGAGGCGTCCGCTGCTTATGACTACGGGCGCGTGCAGCAGGCCAGCAGCTTCAACGTGGAGGAGATGATCCACATGCGCGAGAGCAGCGGCGCGTACCTGCGCGACTCGCTCATGCCGCAGCAGCTGCGCCACGCGCCCGCGAGCCGCGACAGCATCAACAGCGGCGGGGGCAACGGCGCCGGGCGGTTCACCGAAATGGGCAACCCGCTCATGCGCATGGACGACGGCTACCGGCGCGCGAGCAGCAATCTGCGCATCTCGTCCAGCTTCGGCGCCGGCGGGACGACGCCCGACGGGCTCACGCCGCTGCTGCAGGCCGCGAGGGCCGGAGACCTCGTGCTCGTCAACGCGCTCGTCATCCAGGCGGGCACCGACATCCTGCGCAGGGACCCCATGTTCGGACAGACGGCGCTGCACTTCGCCATCCGCGGCGGCCACCTGGGCGTCGTGCAGGCGCTGCTCATGCCCCAGCTGCGCGGCTCCATCGTCAACGTGGCCGACAACCGCCGCAACACGGCGCTGCACCTGGCCGCCGCCAAGTCGCGCCGCATGACCAAGCTGCTGCTCGAGTGCGGCGCCGACGTCAACTTCCTCAACATGCGCAACCAGACGCCGCTAGGCGTCCACATCCTAACCGTCACGCGCGACGACCCGACGCTCACCGAGATCCTGCTGCAGCACCGAGCCAACCCGAACGCGCCCGTCGACAAGTCGACCATCCTCCACGTGGCGCTCGACAAGGGGCTCGTACAGGTCGCCACGCGCCTAGTGCGCTACGGCGCGCGGCTGGACGCCAAGGACGAGTCCGGAAAGACCGTGTTCGACAAGGTCGACGCCGCGACGCTCAAGCTGCTTCTCTCCAAGGTGCGCAACGCGCCCGTGTGGATCCCAGACGAGTCGCGCGCGGCCTGCATGGAGTGCGGCAAGGGATTCGGCTCGCTCGGCTCGCGCCGCCACCACTGCCGCTTCTGCGGCCGCGTGCTCTGCTCGGCGTGCACCAACTGCCAGATCCGCCTGAGCAAGCTGCCGTTCTCCGTGCGCAAGAAGGGCAAGCGGAACGCCAAGGTCGAGAAGGGCCACACCAAGGCGCGCGTGTGCACAACGTGCTTTGAGATCTGCTCGGACAGCGCCGCTTTCGCCGCAAGCGCCGGCCCCGAAGGCATGCAGCAGCACCCTTAGAGTGCGAGCTGTTCTGGTGGGGGTGGGGCGTGGGTGCTCTGCGAGGCAGCAGCGCGCCAGTCGCCGTTGACGTTTTGCTTTTCGAGAATTTATTAGACGGTTTGCAGCGGATTAAGTGGACGCGTCGCGTGCGGACGAGCGGAAGGAGACCGGAGGAGAAGGACGATGCGATGTAGATGACTAAACCTCCTGCGGGAGGTACCGACGAGGCGAGCAACAAACTGAATGCACGAGCTCCGAGCAGTGCTGCAACCGAGCTGGCGCTTGAATTGTTTCTATAGCGAGTCTCCCGTCTCGACTCGCTTTACTGTGTGAATGATAGCGCAGTACACACTCTACTACATGTATTACAGCGACTGCACTTCTTTCGCTCGTTGCCTTGTTTGTGTGTTGCTGCTGCACCTTGTGCAAATCCTGGAGCATTTACTTGAATTGAGTAAGAAAGGCTGTTGAAGTGGAGCCATGTGATACGCTCCCGAAAGTATCCGGAAAAGCTGATGCGAGCACTTCGCTGACATTGCTCGTCCTACTGTTGCAGCGCTACTGGTAGCTGACACTGTATCTACACTGCTAGTCTCCAACTCCAAGATTTCAACAACGAGCACCTAGTTTCTTCGAGCGATGCAAATCTCATGTTTTCTTTACAACGTCGTAAGATGAACTTCGAGCGTGTAGCGATGATTCGTTGCTGCACATGTCGTGGAACGCCATGTCCACTCATTCGATTCAACCCAAATCAGATGGCACAATCGTTGTGGATATGCCCAAGGTCATCAAGATTCGAAGTCGTCGAAATTTGGAGCAACAACAGCCTTTGCGTGTTATCAAACAGCCTAGACTACTCCTGCCCGACTACACCTGCCGAGCACGGCAGGGGGCGAAAGCCCGAAAAAAATGACAAATACTAGTAGACCTATGGCCTTGCGGCGCTTGTTCTTCCTCCTCTCGCCAGCTCACTCGCTTGCGAACCCTCGTCATAGGCAGAAGCTGGAATGGTTCAGCCCCACCCTTTCATCGTCTGCCCTCCCACATATGTAGAGGGCAGGTACATGAGCCCAGGGAATAGCCTTGTTCTCCGGGCTATCCACAGTCGGCAACTATTTAGTTGTCGACGGTGCTCATGTGGATGACGAGGTCGACGAGGCGGTTCGAGTAGCCCCACTCGTTGTCGTACCACGAGACGAGCTTGACGAAGTTGTCGTTGAGCGCGATGCACGAGCCGGCGTCGAAGATG